>APFE031076566.1:0-13085 GCA_000404065.3 Pinus taeda | reverse complement strand
AAATGCTTTAAAGACATTTTAAAATGCTTTGAAAATAGTCTTAAATACTTTAAAAACCATTCTAGACACTTTAAAATGAATTTAAAATGCTTTAAAAACAATTTTAAAAGCTTTAACGTGCTTTAAAATGTTTTTAAAATGCTTTAAAAACAATTTAAAAGTTTTTTAGAAATAATTTAAAATGCTTTAAACACAGTTTAAAAGAGTTCAAAATAATTTAAAAACAATTTTAAATGCTTTTAAAATGCTTTAAGAACAATTTAAAGTGATTTTAAATTCTTTAAAAGCAACTTAAAATGTTTTAGAAAAATTTTAAAATGCTTTAAAAATATGTTTAGTGCTTTAATAGCAAATGAAAAGGCTTTAAAACCCTTTTAAAATGCCTTAAAAACAATTTAAAATGTATTAAAAACAATTTTAAATGCTTTAAAAACAATTTAAAATGCTTTAAAAATAGTTTACAATGCTCTAAAAACAAATTAAAATACTTTAAAAATATTTTAAATTGTTTAAAGAATAATTTTAAAACATTTTTAAAATGCTTTAGAAAACATCTTAAAATGTTCTAAAAAAAAATTAAATGCTTTAAAAACCTTTTAAAATGTTTTAATAATAATTTAAAATTCTTTAAAAACAATTAGAACTGCTTAAAAAATGGTTTTAAAATCTTTTTAAGACATCTTAAAATGGTTTCAAAATAATTTAAAATGTTCTAAAGACATTTTTAAATGCTTTGAAAATAGTTTTAAATACTTTAAAAACCATTTTAGACGCTTTACAATGAATTAAAAATGCTTTAAAAACAATTTTAAAAGCTTTAAGGTGCTTTAAAATGTTTTTAGAATGCTTTAAAAACAATTTAAAATTCTTTAAAAACAATTTAAAATGGTTTTGAAACAATTTAAAATGGTTTAAACATAGTTTAAAATAGTTGAAAATAATTTAAAAGCAATTTAAAACGCTTTCAAATGCTTTAGAAACAATTTTAAAATGCTTTAAACATAGTTTAAAATAGTTCAAAATAATTTAAAAGCAATTTAAAACGCTTTCAAATGCTTTAAAAATAGTTTTAAAATGCTTTAACAACAATCTAAAATGCTTTAAAGTACTTTAAAATGTTTTAAAATGCTCTCAAAACAATTTAAAATACATTTAAAACAATCTAAAATGTTTTTTAAACGGTTCACAATGATTTAAAAACAATTTACAAATAATTTAAATTGCTTTAAGAACAACCGAAATTGTTTTAAGAACAATTTTAAATGATTAAAAATGTTTTACAAACAATTTAAAACACTTCAAAAAGAATTTAAATGTTTTAAAAATAGTTCACAATGCTTTAAAAACAATTTAAAATACTTTTCAAATATTTCAAATTACTTTAAGAACAATTATAAATTATTTTATTTTTTTAAAAACAATTTAGAATGCTTTAAGAACAACTTAAAATGCTTTAAAAACAATTTTAAATTCTTTAAAAACAACTTTATATTTTTTTAAAAACAATTCAAAATGCTTTAAAAACAATTTAAAATGATTTAATAATGATTTAAAATGCTTTAAAAACAATTTAAAATACTTTAAAGATAATTTAAATTGCTTTATGAACAATTTAAAATGATTTTAAAATTCTTTAACAACAATTTAAAATGTTTTAGAAACATTTTAAAATGCTATAAAATCCCTTTTAACGTTTTAAAAACAATTTTAAATGCTTCAAGAACAATTGAAAATGCTTTAAAAACGATTAATAATGCTTTAAAAATAGTTTACAATGCTTTAAAAACAAATTAAAATACTTCAAAAATAATTGAAAATGCTTTAAAAATGATTTAAAATGCTCTAAAAATGATTTAAAATGATTTAAGAACGACTTAAAATGCTTTAAAACAATTCAAAATGCCTTAAGAACAATTCAAAAAGCTTTAAAAATAAGTTAAAGTTCTTTAGAAACAATTTAAAATGCGTTAAGAACAATTTAAAATAATTTTAAAACGTTTTAAAAATGCTTTAAAAAACATCTTAAAATGTTCTAAAATGTTTTAAAATGCTTTAAAAACCTTTAAAATGTTTAATAATAATTTAAAAATTCTTTAAAAACAATTCCAAAATTCTTTAAAAACAATTAGAAATGCTTTAAAAATGGTTTTAAAATCTTTTTAAAAAAATCTTAAAATGGTTTCAAAATAATTTAAAATGTTTTAAAGACATTTTTAAATGCTTTGAAAATAGTTTTAAATACTTTAAAAACCATTTCAGATGCTTTAAAATGCTTTAAAAACAATTTTAAAAGCATTAAGGTGCTTTAAAATGTTTTTAAAATGCTTTAAAAGCAATTTAAAATGGTTTTGAAACAATTTAAAATGATTTAAACATAGTTTAAAATAGTTCAAAATAATTTAAAAACAATTTAAAAAGCTTTCAAATGCTTTAAAAACAATTTTAAAATGCTTTAACAACAATCTAAAATGCTATAAAGTACTTTAAAATGCTCTCAAAACAATTTAAAATACTTTAAAAGCAATCTAAAATGTTTTTAAAATGTTTCATAATGCTTTAAAAACAATTTACAAATAATTTAAATTGCTTTAAGAACAGCCCAAATTGTTTTAAGAACAACCTAAATTGTTTTAAGAACAACCTAAATTGTTTTAAGAACAATTTTATATCATTTAAATGTTTTTAAACAATTTAAAACACTTCAAAAACAATTTAAAATGTTTTAAAAATAGTTTGCAATGCTTTAAAAACAATTTAAAATACTTTTAAAATATTTCAAATTACTTTACAAACAATTATAAATTTTTTTAAAACCAATTTAAATGTTTTAAAAACAATCTAAATGTTTTAAAAACAATTTAAAATGCTTTAAGAACAATTTCAAATTCCTTAAAAACAATTTTAAATGCTTTAAAAACAACTTTATATTTTTTTAAAAGCAATTCAAAATGCTTTAGAAACAATTTAAAATGCTTTAACAACGATTTAAAATGCTTTAAAAACAATTTAAAATACTTCAAAAATAATTCAAATTGCTTTATGAACAATTTAAAATGGTTTTAAAATTCTTTAAAAACAATTAAAAATGTTTTAGAAGCATTTTAAAATGCTTTAAAAATAAGTTTTAGTGCTTTAAGAACAATTGAAAATGCTTTAACCCGGATGCGGGTGACACTTTGATGAAAGCCAGCCATGTGACTGCCACGAGGAGCCTTCGGCGCGAAGGCAACTTGACAGCGCTTAATGAACTCCATTAAAAGCGCAGTCAATGGCATTCAATGCCATTCCCATCGCCCGAACTACCAAGGAATTAACACAGGAGAAGCTAGAATGTCTGAGCGCGGAGATTTAATGTTGACAGGCCTGTCTGAACAGGCAAGGGATTTCAGCTCTGCTCTGCATGATAATGTTGGGTTGTTGACAGAGACGGAGAGTTTAGGAGCGGGTAAGCCTAGATGCAAACCTAAATTCTGGTCAGGGAAGCAGAATCGCTTCAGGGGCAGAGGGCAGTTTGAGGTAGGTTCCTTACTGTTACTGTTCATTTCGGAAAGGCGAGCAGAGCAAGCTCTGTTAAAGCACTATAGGTTAAGGATGCCACCCAGAGGCCACGCTTTGCCACGCAGAAGAAGGAATCAGGGTCAGAGGGGGAACCCTGGTGGCAGAGGCGCTCATAACCCGCGGCGTGTCTCCCCGCTGGCTTACGCCTCGCCCAGCTATCCTGGTTCTGACGATTCCGACTCTGACATTAGCAATTCGGTGCAGACGGTTAAGTTCAAATACTACCGTCGCACCAACAAGCCAATTGTCTCAACGTTAATTACTGTAGTTTTTACGGAGGAAGATGGAGAAGAAGGTAGCGGAAAGAGGATTTCAGAGGAGCAGGAGCCAAGCACCAACAATTCCTCTCAGAGCGGGCGCAAGGAAGAAAGTTCTTACCTACCTTCCTCTCAGAGCAAGCTCAAAGAGGAAAGCACAAGCGTTCAATCAAATGAGCAGACTGAAGCCCTCCGCGAAATCTGCAGCCTTATGGACATGGAAATTACCAGTTCGGTTCAGCATCAGGTGACGGACCCCCAAGCTAAGAAGACGCCTGAAGATGACAAGAAACCTGCATGCTTCTTTGGCGGTCGCCTGTATCCTATTCTCCCTCTAGGAATTCAAAGGCTTGAGGACATACCGGCTGGTATGGAAGTGGTTTGTGTTCCTGATCCAGAACGGGAGGAAGCTGAATGGGAGGTAGAGCAACAAGAAGCAAAGCAGAAGGAGACAGAGAACCAGGAGGCAGACAAGGTGGGGAAGGATTAAGGCACATTTCCAGCGGTTTTGCTTATGGTTTTTGTTACGTTTGCCACCTGCGCTCAGTCCGGGAAGCGTCCAGCATGAAGAATCTTCGACACGTGTCCTCAATCCAGTGTCCCCTCTTATCTAACAGGCACCTATGCTTTGTTTAGTTTGTTTCTGTTTATGTATTTTGTTCAAATTCCATGTCATCATGTATAAATCTGTAGACTAGAATTGTAATTTTGAGAATAGGCACTATGTCACTGTCTGTAATCACATATTTTGGATGGGAAAACTTGACAGAGAGCTGTTCATTCGCTCTCAGAGGCTTCGACCTCTTGTACATATTTCTTTCATTTTCTTAATATAAGTAGTTTAGCATTTGCCCAGATAAAAAAAACAAAAAAAACAAACAAACAAACAAAAAACAATTGAAAATGCTTTAAAACCCTTTTAAAACTTTTTAAAAACAATTTTAAATGCTTCAAGAACAATTTAAAATGCTTCAAAAACAATTAATAATGCTTTAAAAATAGTTTAGAATGCTTTAAAAACAAATTAAAATAATTTAAATTGCTTTAAGAACAATTTTGAACGGTTTTCAAATGCTTTAAAAGCAATTTAAAATGATTTAAAAATAGGTTAAAGTGCTTTATAAACAACTTAAAATGCTTTAAGAACAATTTAAAATGCTTTAAAAACAATTTTAAATGATTTTGAAATGTTTTAAAAACAATTACAAATGTTTTAAAATACTTAAAAATGCTTTAAAAACATCTTAAAATGGTTTCAAAATAATTTAAAATGTTTTAAAGACATTTTTAAATGCTTTGAAAATAGTTTTAAATACTTTAAAAACTATTTTAGACGCTTTAAAATGAATTTAAAATGCTTTAAAAGCAATTTTAAAAGCTTTAAGGTGCTTTACAATGTTTTTAAAATGCTTTAAAAACAATTTAAAATTCTTTAAAAACAATTTAGAATAGTTTTGAAACAATTTAAAATGATTTAAACATAGTTTAAAATAGTTCAAAATAATTTAAAAACAATTTAAAATGCTTTCAAATGCTTTAAAAACAATTTTTAAATACTTTAACAACAATCTAAAACGCTTTAAAGTACTTTAAAATGTTTTAAAATGCTCTCAAAACAATTTAAAATACTTTAAAAACAATCTAAAATGTTTTAAAAACGGTTCATAATGCTTTAAAAACAATTTACAAATAATTTAAATTGCTTTAAGAACAACCTAAATTGTTTTAAGAACAATTTTAAATGATTTAAAATGTTTTAAAAACAATTTAAAACACTTTAAAAACAATTTAAAATGTTTTAAAAATAGTTTGCAATGCTTTAATAACGATTTAAAATGCTTTAATAACGATTTAAAATGCTTTAAAAACAATTTAAAATACTTCAAAAATAATTCAAATTGCTTTATGAACAATTTAAAATGATTTTAAAATTCTTTAAAAACAATTTAAAATGTTTTAGAAACATTTTAAAATGCTTTAAAAATAAGTTTTAGTGCTTAAGAACAATTGGAAATTCTTTAAAACCCTTTCAAAACGTTTTAAAGACAGTTTTAAATAATTCAAGAACAATTTAAAATGCTTTAAAAACAATTAATAATGCTTTAAAAAAATTTACAATGCTTTAAAAACAAATTAAAATAATTTAAATTGCTTTAAGAAAAATTTTGAACGGTTTTCAAATGCTTTAAAAGCAATTTAAATTGATTTAAAATGCTTTAAAAATAAGTTAAAGTGCTTTAGAAACAACTTAAAATGCTTTAAGAACAATTTAAAATGCTTTAAAAACAATTTTAAAATGATTTTGAAATGTTTTAAAACAATTAAAAATGTTTAAAATACTTAAAAATGCTTTAAAAACATCTAAATGTTTTTATTTGCTTAAAAACCTTAATAATATTTAAAATCTTTAAAAACAATTTAAAATGCTTTAAGAAACAATTTAAAAATTCTTTAAAAACAATTTTAAATGCTTTAAGAACATTTAAAATGCTTTAAAAACAATTTTTAAAAATGATTTTGAATGTTTTAAAAAACAATATAAATGTTTTTAAAAACTTAAAAAAAGTTAAACACTTAAAATATTTAATGCTGTTAAAAACCGTTTAATAATATTAAAATTCTTTAAAAACAATTTAAAATGCTTTAAAAACAATTAGAAATGCTTTTAAAATCTTTTTAAAATGTCTTAAAATGGTTTAAAAATAATTTAAAATGCTTTGAAAATAGTCTTAAATACTTTAAAAACCATTCTAAACATTTTGAAATGAATTTAAAATGCTTTAAAAACAATTTGAAAAGGTTTAACGTGCTTAAAAAACAATTTAAAATGCTTTAACAACAATTTAAAATACTTAAAAAACAATTTAAAAAGTTTTAAATATGGTTCACAATGCTTTAGAAACAATTTAAAAACAATTTAAATTGCTTTAAGAACAATTTTAAATGATTTTAAAATAATTTAAAATGTTTTAAAAGCGATTTAAAATGCTTTAAGAACAATTCAAAAGGCTTTAAAAACAATTTAAAATGCTTTAATAACGGTTTAAATGCTTTAAAATAGTTACATATGCTATTGACAACAACTCAAAATACTTTTAAAATAATTTAAATTGCTTTAAGAACAATTTAAAGTGATTTTAAATTCTTTAAAAGTAACTTAAAATGTTTTAGAAAAAATTTAAATTGCTTTAAAAATAAGTTTAGTGCTTTAATAACAAATGAAAATGCTTTAAAACCCTTTTAAAATGCTTTAAAAACAATTTAAAATGTATTAAAAACAATTTAAAAAGCTTTAAAAATAGTTTACAATGCTCTAAAAACAAATTAAAATACTTTACAAATAATTTAAATTGTTTAAAGAACAATTTTGAACGATTTTAAAATGCTTTAAATGCAATTTAAATTCATTTAAAATGCTTTAAAAATAAGTTAAAGTGCTTTAGAAACAATTTAAAATGCGTCAAGAACAATTTAAAATAATTTTAAAAGGTTTTAAAAATGCTTTAGAAAACATCTTAAAATGTTCCCAAAAAATGTTTTAAAATCCTTTGAAACCTTTTAATGTTAATAAAATTTAAATTCCTTTAAAACAATTTAAAATGCTTTAAAAACAATAGAAATGCTTAAAAATGATTTTAAAATCTTTTAAAAACATCGTTAAAATGGTTTCAAAATAATTTAAAATATTTTAAAGACATTTTTAAATGCTTTGAAAATAGTTTTAAATACTTTAAAAACCATTTTAGATGCTTTAAAATGCTTTAAAAACAATTTTAAAAGCTTTAAGGTGCTTTACAATGTTTTTAAAATGCTTTAAAAACAATTTAAAATTCTTTAAAAAATATTTAAAATGGTTTTGAAATAATTTAAAATGATTTAAACATAGTTTAAAATAGTTCAAAATAATTTAAAACACTTTCAAATGCTTTAAAAACAATTTTAAAATGCTTTAACAACAATCTAAAATGCTTTAAAAACAATCTAAAATTCTCTCAAAACAATTTAAAATACTTTAAAAACAATCTAAAATGTTTTAAAAACGGTTCATAATGCTTTAAAAACAATTTACAAATAATTTAAATTGCTTTAAGAACAACCTGAATTGTTTTAAGAACAACCTAAATTGTTTTAAGAACAATTTTAAATGATTTAAAATGTTTTAAAAACAATTTAAAACTCTTCAAAAACAATTTAAAATGTTTTAAAAATAGTTTGCAATGCTTTAAAAACAATTTAAAATACTTTTAAAATATTTCAAATTACTTTACAAACAATTATAAATTTTTAAAAAACAATTTAAATGTTTTAAAAACAATTTAAAATGCTTTAAGAACAATTTAAAATGCTTTAAAAATAATTTAAAATGCTTTAAAAACAACTTTATATTTTTAAAAAAACAATTCAAAATGCTTTAGAAACAATTTAAAATGCTTTAATAACGATTTAAAATGCTTTAAAAACAATACTTAAAAAATAATTCAAATTGCTTTATGAACAATTTAAAATTATTTTAAAATTCTTTAAAAACAATTTAAAATGTTTTAGAAACATTTTAAAATGCTTTAAAAATAAGTTTTAGTGCTTTAAGAACAATTGAAAATGCTTTAAAACCCTTTTAAAACTTTTTAAAAATAATTTTAAATGCTTCAAGAACAATTTAAAATGCTTTAAAAACAATTATTAATGCTTTAAAAACAAATTAAAATAATTTAAATTGTTTTAAGAACAATTTTGAACGGTTTTCAAATGCTTTAAAAGCAATTTAAAATGATTTAAAATGCTTTAAAAATAAGT
This sequence comes from Pinus taeda, assembly GCA_000404065.3. Lineage (NCBI taxonomy): Eukaryota > Viridiplantae > Streptophyta > Pinopsida > Pinales > Pinaceae > Pinus > Pinus taeda. Next base: position 4,476 of record APFE031076566.1, on the reverse strand, counting down.
TAAAGTGCTTTAGAAATAACTTAAAATGCTTCAAGAACTATTTAAAATGCTTTAAAAACAATTTTAAATGATTTTGAAATGTTTTAAAAAACAATTAAAAATGTTTTAAAATACTTTAAAATGCTTTAAAAACAATTAAAAATGTTTTAAAATACTTAAAAATGCTTTAAAAACATCTTAAAATGTTTTACAATGCTTTAAAAACCTTTTAAAATGTTTTAATAATAATTTAAGATTCTTTAGAAACAATTTAAAATGCTTTAAAAACAATTAGAAGTGCTTTAAAATGCTTTTAAAATCTTCTTAAAATAGTTTCAAAATAATTTAAAATGCTTTAAAGACATTTTTAAATGCTTTGAAAATTCTTAATACTTTTAAAAACTCATTTTAGACACTTTAAAATGAATTTAAAATGCTTTGAAAACAATTTTAAAAGCTTTAACGTGCTTTAAAATGTTTTTAAAATGCTTTAAAAACAATTTAAAATGCTTTAAACACAGTTTAAAATAGTTCAGAATAATTTAAAAACAATTTTAATTGCTTTAACAACAATTTAAAATGCTTTAAAATCCTTTCAAAACAATTTAAAATCTTTTAAATATGGTTCACAATGCTTTAGAAACAATTTACAAAAAATTTAAATTGCTTTAAGAACAATTTTAAGTGATTTTAAAATAATTTAAAATGTTTTAAAAACAATTCAAAATGCTTTAAGAACATTTCAAAATGCTTTAAAAACAATTTAAAATGCTTTAATAACGTTTTAAAATGCTTTGAAAATAGGTTATAATGCATTGACAACAACTTAAAATACTTTAAAAATAATTTAAATTGCTTTAAGAACAATATAAAATGATTTCAAAATCTTTAAAAACAATTTAAAATGTTTTAGAAAATTTTAAAATGCTTTAAAAATATGTTTAGCGCTTTAATAACAATTTAAAATGCTTTCAAAATAGTTTACAATGCTCTAAAACCAAATTAAAATACTTTACAAATAATTTAAATTGTTTAAAGAACAATTTTTAATGATTTTAAAATGCTTTAAAAGCAATTTAAATTGATTTAAAAGGCTTTAAAAATAAGTTAAAGTGCTTTAGAAACAATTTAAAATGCTTTCAAAACAATTAGAAATGCTTTAAAAATGGTTTTAAAATATTTTTAAAACATCTTAAAATGGTTTCAAAATAATTTAAAATGTTTTAAAGACATTTTTAAATGCTTTGAAAATAGTTCTAAATACTTTAAAAACCATTTTAGACGCTTTAAAATGAATTTAAAATGATTTAAAAACATTTAAAATTCTTTAAAAATATTTAAAATGGTTTTTTGAAACAATTTAAAATGATTTAAACATAGTTTAAAATAGTTCAAATTTATTTAGAAACAATTTAAACATGATTTTAAAATGCTTTAACAACAATCTAAAACACTTTAAAGTACTTTCAAATGTTTTAAAATGCTCACAAAACAATTTAAATTACTTTAAAACAATCTAAAATGTTTTAAAAATGGTTCACAATGCTTTAAAAACAATTTACAAATAATGTAAATTGCTTTAAGAACAACCTAAATTGTTTTAAGAACAATTTTAAATGATTTAAAATGTTCTAAAAACAATTTAAAATGCTTCCAAAACAATTTAAAATGTTTTAAAAATAGTTTACAATGCTTTAAAACAATTTAAAATACTTTTAGAATATTTCAAATTACTTTAAGAACAATTATAAATTATTTTAAAATTTTTTAAAAACAATTTAAATGTTTAAAAACAAATTAAAATACTTTAAGAACAATTTAAAATGCTTTAAAAACAATCTTAAATGCTTTAAAAACAACTTTATATTTTTTAAAAACAATTTAAAATGCTTTAAAGACAATTTAAAATGCTTTAAAAACAACTAGAAATGCTCTAAAATGCTTTTAAAATCTTTTTAAAATGTCTTAAAATGGTTTCAGAATAATTTAAAATGCTTTAACGACATTTTTAAATGCTTTGAAAATAGTCTTAAATACTTTAAAAACCATTTTATACACTTTAAAATCAATTTGAAATGGTTTGAAAACAATTTTAAAAGCTTTAACGTGCTTTAAAATGTTTTTAAAATGCTTTAAAAACAATTTAAAATTTTTTTAAAACAATTTAAAATGCTTTAAACATAGTTTAAAATAGTTCAAAATAATTTAAAAACAATTTTAAATGCTTTTAAAATGATTTAACAACAATTTAAAAACGTTTTAACGTACTTTAAAATGCTTTCAAAACAATTTAAAATACTTAAAAAAACAATTTAAAATGTTTTAAATACGGTTCACAATGCTTTAGAAACAATTTACAAATAATTTAAATTGCTTTAAGAACAATTTTAAATGATTTTAAAATAATTTAAAATGATTTAAGAACAGTTCAAAATGCTTTAAGAACGGTTCAAAATGCTTTAAGAACGGTTTAAAATGCTTTAATAACAGTTTAAAATGCTTTAAAAATAAGTTACAATGCATTTACAACAACTTAAAATAGTTTAAAAATAATTTAAATTGCTTTAAGAACAATTTAAAATGATTTTAAATTCTTTAAAAACAATTTAAAATGTCTTACAAAAAATTTAAAATGCTTTAAAAATAGGTTTAGTGCTTTAATAACAATTGAAAATGCTTTAAAACGCTTTTAAAATGCTTTAAAATGTATTAAAAACAGTTTTAAATGCTTTAACAACAATTTAAAATGCTTTAAAAACAATTGAAAATGATTTAAAAGTAGTTTACAATGCTTTAAAAACAAATTAAAATACTTTACAAACAATTTAAATTGTTTAAAGAACAATTTTGCACGATTTTAAAATGCTTTAAAAGCAATTTAAATTGATTTAAAATGCTTTAAAAATAAGTTAAAGTGCTTTACAAACAATTTAAAATGCGTTAAGAACACTTTAAAAGAAGTTCAAAATATTTTAAAAATGCTTTAAAAAACATCTTAAAATGTTCTAAAAAAATGTTTTAAAATGCTTTAAAAACCTTTTAAAATGTTTTTAAAGCAATTTAAAATTCTTTAAAAACAATTTAAAATGGTTTTGAAACAATTTAAAATGATTTAAACATAGTTTAAAATAGTTCGAAATAATTTAAGAACAACTTAAAATGCTTTCAAATGCTTTAAAAATAATTTTAAAATGGTTTAGCAACAATCTAAAACACTTTAAAGTACTTTAAAATGCTCCCAAAACAATTTAAAATAACTTTAAAACAATCTAAAATGTTTTAAAAACAGTTCACGATGCTTTAAAAACAATCTACAAATAATTTAAATTGCTTTAAGAACAACCTAAATTGTTTTTAGAACAATTTTAAATGATTTAAAATGTTTTAAAAACAATTTAAAACGCTTCAAAAACAATTTAAAATGCTTTAAATAAAACAAAATTTAAAGAAAACTTTTTAAAAGATTTCAAAATTACTTTAAGAAATTATTAAATTATTTAGAAAAATTTAAAAATAATTTTAAACTTTTTAAAAAACAATTAAAATCTTTAAACAACTCTATACTTTTTTAAAACAATTTCAAAATGATTAAAAACGATTTTAAATACTTTAAATAATTCAAATTGCTTTATGAACAATTTAAAATGATTTTAAAATTCTTAAAACAATTTAAAATGTTTTAGAACATTTTAAAATGCTTTAAAAATAAGTTTAAGTGCTTTAAGAACAATTCAAAATGCTTTAAAACCCTTTTAAAATGTTTTAAAAACAATTTTAAATGCTTCAAGAACAATTTAAAATGCTTTAAAAGCAATTAATAATGCTTTAAAAATAGTTTACAATGCTTTAAAAACAAATGAAAATACTTTAAAAATAATTTAAATTTCTTTAAGAAGAATTTTGAACAATTTTCAAATATTTTAAAAGTAATTTAAATTAGTTTAAAATGCTTTAAAAATAAGTTAAAGTGCTTTAGAAACAATTTAAAATGCTTTAAGAACAATTTTAAATGATTTTGAAATGTTTTAAAAACAATTAAAAATGTTTTAAAATACTTTAAAAGGCTTTAAAAACATCTTAAAATGCTTTAAAAACCTTTTAAAATGTTTTAATAATAATTTAAAATTCTTTAGAAACAATTTAAAATGCTTTAAAAACAATTAGAAATGCTTTAAAATGCTTTTAAAATCTTCTTGAAATGTCTTAAAATGGTTTCAAAATAATTTAAAATGCTTTAAAGACATTTTTAAATGCTTTGAAAATATTCTTAAATACTTTAAAAACCATTTTAGACACTTTAAAATGAATTTAAAATGCTTTGAAAACAATTTTAAAAGCTTTAACGTGCTTTAAAATGTTTTTAAAATGCTTTAAAACCAATTTAAAATTTTTTAAAAACAATTTAAAATGCTTTAAACACAGTTTAAAATAGTTCAAAATAATTGAAAAACAATTTTAAATGCTTTAACAACAATTTAAAACGCTTTAAAATCCTTT
>APFE031076564.1:0-29162 GCA_000404065.3 Pinus taeda | reverse complement strand
TTTATTATATATGTACAAATTCCTTAGTTCTCCTTGTGATCAAAAGAAGCCATGAAGGTGAAACAAACTTGGACATGGATAAAAAACTTTAACAAAATAAAAGAAGCATTCATTGTTTCTTTCACTAAACTGAAATATAATTACATGTATGCATCCTAAATTATCTTTCATCATTTCAAAGAAAAAATCTCATGAAATGTACACACCCTTCACATTGAGGATTTTCGTCAGTACTATGTCAAAAAGCCTTGCAACATGCAAACATTAAATGAACCACAACTTTATTCCTTGTTAGTTATTCCAAATATAATAGTTTTATTCAAAAACATGTCATGTTATTCTTCTCTTTTACTTTATTATTTCATATATATTTCCACAGCAACGCCATGCTTTTTCTTTCTTTTCGAAGGGTCCTATCTAGTAGCAAAAATTTTAAGGATGGAAATTTATTTTAAAGCTTATAAACCTTGTTTAACATTAGTACTCCCTAATATGCATAATGTAAAATTTTCAATGATATTTTCGTAAAATTATTCAGAGCTCTAATAATTTTCAAGTTGAAATAATTTTAAAGTATAAACTTTGAGCAAATAAATAAATGTCAAAATCAAAAAGTAATTTTTATTTTTTATTTTTAAAAAACATGGAATATTAACCCACTCTAAATATTATGCCCAAAAAAATTCTCTACTACGTGGAAAATTATCGGGCTTATTTACATTGGAACATTGTTTATTATACCAAAATCTCTAGACTATCCATAAATATTATCTCATTTTTCGCTCTACTTAGTCTTGCCCTTTCCTCTTCAAGGGTGATTTAATTCCCAAAGAATGAGAACTCAACAGATTTCTTTTGTTATACCTAACTACTTTAAGCATTATATATGTTAATTGAGTACCCTACTAAATATATGTGGGATTTACCACTTCCTTATTTGTATGGGTCTAAAGCTATGCATAATAATTTCTAACTTATTCCTTATCTCCTATTATTGTTGGAATAATTTTCTCCTTGTTCACATTCACTAGCAATCTAAGAAATATATTGTTCCTTATTCCCATTCACTAGCAAGGCCCCTTTATTCATGTAGAAAAGTTGGACATATATATTTTTGTTTGTGTGCTCCTATGAATTTTCATTATGCTAATGAAAATAAATGTATCAATAATTGTGTTGATGATGACATTGGAATGTGTTGGTTGCACTTATTGAAAAGTAAATCTCAAGCTTTCAAAACTTTTAAAGATTTTCATGTATATATTGGATATGAAGCACACTCACATATTGGCTCTCTTCATACTGTTAATGGAAGATAACGTACTCTAATGAATATGAAAAATTTCTTTGCAAGCATGGCATTCAACATCAGAGCATAGTTGCATACAATTCTCGACAAAACTATGTAGTTAAAAGAATGAACATGATTACATTGAATATATTTTACTCAATGAGCATTTTCAAAAATAGAACAATGATGTTTTCAGATGATGTTATTCTATGTGAAATTTATGGTAAAGTGTTATGTCCATCTCATGCTCTTAGAAAAAACCTCCTTGTAAAATGTGGTATGGATGAAATCCTTCGGGCCATCACAAGGTCTTTGGTCCTTCTACATTCACTTATGTTTGTTATAGTATAGCCATTTTTTCATATTGGGTATATCATTGTAATTATTTAATTCTAACTTTTTGGTTGCGATGTGTCATACATTGGTCATGGTTCCCTTGAAGGATTTCAGCATAGTTTCTATTTTTCTCAACGATTTCGAAATGAACTACCCTTCATACATGGAGTTCCTTCCAATATTATACAAGATTTTGAGTATTTTAACTCTATAATTAAATCGTAACTCGATTCTCATCTCGGTATAATTTTTCTTCGTACAAGCATATATGTACAATACTAATGTTATTCCATCTAAAACAAAGTATCAGATTGAAGGATGTCATCTATATTACTAAGGTTAGACTCTACTTATCTTAAAACACTCTATAATGTTCTTTTCTTGATTAATCTAGAGTGATTCCAATCCAAACTAAGGAATTCCTTTCTATGTGTGTAGGTTAATCTACGACTAACTTGGGTTATCTTGTGACATTGTTTTGGGGTCAAAACTTATGCAAGTTTTTTTTGTCTACTCTTTGGCCTTCAAGTGCTTATTAAACACCTCCTCTTTATAGGGTTTCAATGTCGGTTCTAATTTTCACTTGATGTTGGATACAAGTAAATTTGATGTTGTTTGAATGTAAAGAAACCCATAAGTAGCTAGAGCTTTTCCCAAAAGGTGTGACACTTAAAATAAAGAATGTATATTGATTTCAATTAAAGCGATTTACCCTCTCTTTGTTAGTGAGAATATTTAATTATGAGAAAATAGTTTTGGTTTCCTTATGGCCCCAACAATGTAAATATTTCTTTTTATTCATAAGAACAATTTATACAATCTATTTACTTGTTACTGTGTGTAATGAAGTCATTCCATCAAATCTTTACAATACTATGATATTTGTTCTATTTATATTCTATGAGGACCTTTTAGATATTCATGTCAACTCTATATATTTTGTTTCTACATAATGATTTTATATAATTTACTATTACTATCATTTTCTTTGAAGAAGAGAATATGAAAATTAGGCAGGAGGTGTGTCGAGCACTTGCCATGGGAGTTTGTGAAGGTTGTCCTTTAGGCCCTAGTAATACTTTACCCAAGGCTGCTTGTTCCATGGCCAATTGATATGATTCCAGTCCTTTGATCTATAGCAATCTAAACTAGGTATACATTTTTTTTCTACAAGTTAAACTATGTATAATTTTTTTTTCTTACCTCCAATAGTTCTTTTCTATAGTAGCTTACAACAGACTATACTTTTATAGGTGAATAAGTGTTATTGTGCATGTTTATATATTTATCCATTAAAACAAGATTCTTTAATTTATTATATAACATCCTTTTGCATCTTTGCACACATTCAAGTGTATTATTTTTTAGAATATAATTATCTAAGTTTTTCTTGTTGGAAATAAGTTAAAGTGTATTTAATTCCTCTAACCAAGAACTATCTTTCCAATTATTTCCCCCAAAGCTCTATCTCCTACTTCCCAGGAGAACAAATAGTAGTCATTTCCCAATTCACATTTCCTTGACCCCTAGCAACATCTTGCTACTTTTGTGGTATGAGTACAATCATTCTTTCCCAATATACCCTTATCTTTTATACAACCGATTTTATCTCCGACAATCTGTTTGAGTTTCACTCATGACATTTTTATTTTCAGTCATGTGTTTTCTTGGTAGTCTGCAAAACGAACAATTCAACTCTAGAAAAAAAAACTTTTTTGTTTACTTTTTATCTTGTCTCTTCTTGGGCATAACTCCTTCCATGTGAATTAGAAGTATAATATCACATGTAAGCCTTTAATAGTTTTTTAAGAATAATAACACAAAAAGCCAATTTTCTGATATTAATAAAAATAAAGATTTACACTGTCATATGTCACATTACTTGACCAACTTTGACTTCCTAGGGGCAATTAAATATTCAATTAAAAAGGCCATAATATAAATTTACCAAGGCTTATTACAATTCACTTTTTTAATTAGTGGAAACATAAGCACCTTGAAAAATACATCTTTGGCATGTTTAAAAAGAAAGTTGTATATTTTTTAAATGAATTGTGTGTTTTCTTTGAAAATTAATTTATTAACTTAAACAAAAATATAAAGCAAAGGATAAAATTCAACTCGAGATTTGTATTTTTGAAATATATTTTGATTAAAATATTTGTAAACAAATTAAGTTGAACATAAGTGACTTAAAATAAATATTTAACTTTTTCCTGGTTTTCTTCTAATATTATGATATTATGTATGTGTAAAATCATGAAAGAAAAAGGCAAAAATGAACACAACAAATAAACCCATAATAAAAAATAAAAAACACACTTTAAAATTCTATCATTATAAAGCATCGATTTCTAGCTAATTAATCTCTAAATTACATAATTTCTTGCAAATTATGATAAATGTTTTGTGGTGTATTTATTGAGTAGTTGTGCTTGCAAAAAGTTTATCATCATAATCATTTATGATATTAAACTTATTTTTATTATTGAAAGATATGTTAATTAATAGATGTTATGATCATTTGTAGAAATAAATGGGATGTTATAAAATTGAATATCAATTCGCACATAATTTTGCACATAAAATAAGTTAAAACCCAAATTCAACTCGTTTAAAGTGTAATTGTTATATATTATCTTTATTTATGGGTAAAACCATTATATATGCACAAACACAAAAATATAGACAAAATAAACTGTAGACACAAACAGTTGAAATTCTATCATAAAACATAAAATTGTAATTAATTATAAGAATATATTCATTAAAAATAATTGCGATTTTAAAATACACACATTGAATAGTGGTGGTTACAAAAAAGGATACATTTTCATTCATGACGTCATGGTAATTTACCAAAATAAGTGAACTTTTATTAAATTGAGCATAGATAAGTTATGCAAGCATTCAATTCATTTAAAGTGTAATTGTCGCATTGGATACTATGCATGCTTAAAATAATCATATAAGTTATTTCTATCAAGTGATTCTAACAAAAGTTTTATTGTGTTCCAGAATTTATAGACATACAAATACAAACGAAAAAACCAATACATTACATAAAACAAAAACACAAACTTTTAAAATTCTACCATCACAAAACATGGATTTGTAACTAATTATCAATATGTATTGATTAAAAATGCTTCTCAAAGATGCATTGAATAGTGATACTTACAGAAAATCCATAGCCATTCATGATGTTATGGTCATTTGCAAAAATAAATGAAATTTTGTTAAACTAAATGCTAATCTAAATATATATAGTTTAGTACACATTCAATTAATTGGGACAGTAATTCTTGTATATTATATTTTATGTGTGTAAAATCATCGTAGAGGTGATTTGTAGCAAGTAAATAGACAATTTGAGCAATGAACTTCCATACAGGATATTCTAATGAAAGCATTTCTTGTGTTCTAAAATTATACACAAGCAAGAGCATAAACAAACAAACAAACACATAAATTTCATAAAATAAAAACACAAACATTTAAAATTCTATCATCACAAAACATCAACATGTAGCTAATTATAAAAATCATATTAATTAAAAACAATGATAAAGAGTATTGTGCATTGAATAGCGGCACTTAGAAAAATTCAAATTCATTGATGATGTTGAAAAAATAAGATTTTATTAAATTAAACAACAATTTAAAGATTGGTAAGTTAATATACAAATTCTACTCATTCTAAAATTAATTATTGTATACAATATTACATGTGTGTACAAATATTATACTCAAGAAAACGACCTTACGCAAACAAAAGCATAACAGACAAATACATAGCAAAAAATAAAACCACATACATTTAAAATTATATCATCACAAAACATCAATCTGTAAATTAATTTTTAAATTTTATGTTTGTTTTGTTTGATATGTTTTTAATTTTACATTGAATGATTGTGGTTAAAAAAATATTCATGCTCATATTCATGTGTGATGTTTTGATTATTTGTATTGTTGAAAAGTATATATTGATTAAAAACAATCATGAAAACTTGTGATTTTCAAACACACAAAAACTGGTGATGATTCTTACAAGGAAAATCTATATTCATTGTTACTTGTGGTATTGTCATGGAAATTTATATCTCTAAAATTTATTGACTAAAAATATTTTTGAAATTTTGATTTTATACTAAATAGACTTAACAAATTATAAACTCCACCCTTTTTGTACCGTAAAATAAAAAAAATGAGTAAAATTTAAGATAAGAATATATTAATTAAAATATCAAATTAAAGATTGATAGCGGAATTGTGTCAAGAGGACAAGCTCAGTGTGTTGGCTAGGGTGTCTTAGTCCTTTTCCTTTCCTTCTGTGGTCGGGTTTCTTCAAACATCAAATGCACCTTCTGCGTCATCGCTACGGCACAATCTTAGTGCCCGTGTGTCCGATAATGGAGTTTTTGAATGGAGTTCATTCTAGTTCCGGTATCCTATGCAGGGATGGAGACTGAGAGCCTGTGATGTTAGTAGTATCATTCACCAAATGATCGATGTAGAGTACCTTCTCAGCCCATACATACACAGTGTAATAGAAGGAAGTGAAGGGCATCCCATTCATGAGTTGGGAATGGTCCTGTGTAGGATTAAGGCGACTCTGGAGCAAAAATATTATAATTGTTTGGTCTTAGTCACAAGAGAAATATCGATCAGATCTAAAGGAAAAGTATTGGCTATAGAAGTGAATATTCCACCTCAAAAACTTCATTTCATAGATCCGTTGTTAAAGATCCCAAATATGAATATTCTCAATCCCCTGAGCACATTAGCTTGTCAAAATGGAGGAGTAGCATTGGATGTGAAAAGCCTACTTCATTTTTTGCTAGATCAAAATTTTCCTCCATCAAAGTGGGTGGGTTTGGTGGTCTGGCCATCACTTATGAAGTCAATACTATCACGGAAATCCATATCACTCTTTGCAAATCCACACTTATTCATTGATTCTACTGAAGATTCGTGTGACTGTCAAGTATGGGCACTCGATCTAGTAGCCTTCCAGATTTTTGTCAAATCCCCAAATGGAAAATCAATATTATTTTGGGTTTTGGCCACAAATCATGTCAAACAATTAAAGCACAATATCATGCACACTCTGGGTATCCCACTACTCCTACAGAGTCCAATCTGCAGATGAACATCGATGCAAGAAGATGTGATGTTACAAGATTATAACATCCTCTCATTATCCACCATCATATTAAACTTGAGGATTCGGGAGGATCACCTCGACCAATAAATTCAAACGGCACAAGGGCAGTGTCTAGATCTAGTATTCCCAAAGGAACACAATCAAATCAAGGGCAAGTATATGGAGTCTTTTCTTTCTTAGATATCCTCAAATGAAGATGTGTTTCCTCAACAACACCAGATCAAAAACACAATATGCCCAACGCCTACATAGTGGAGCAACTAAATCAAATCCCAGTATTGACTGTAGATCTACCATAAACAAATTATTTTTTCATAACATATGAATCTCAAGAAGTATTATGCATATTCAACACTTTTTGGCTAAAACTAATGGATCTCTTCCATTGGATATTCACAAATTGGACAATAAATTATGAGATTCAACTTTGCTCCAGGGGCTTTCTCATAGTAAAATTTGTATCATGAGAGGGTTGTGAATATATATTGCAAGAGGGTCCATGGTTTTGGGGCTTTGCAGGAACTTTTGTCATCCCTTGGTTCCCATATTTTGACGTCAATATAATTGTAGTTCTCAAAGGTTGGTTCGGGTTAGACTGCATAATCTACCTGTACATTTATGGCTCCGTAAAGTGATAGAAGCCTTTGGGAACATATTAGGGTGATACATAAATAAATATACACAAATATTTGAGGAACAAATCTACATAATCGCCAAAATTTCTTTGGAGCTAGACCTCAACAAATGATTTTAGGACCATATTCTCTTGACACACAATAAGCAGTGCTCGACACAGTTCCTAAATTTTGAGAACACAACGTTTAGATGTCGAATAATCCAACAAATGAGAATTCCACAAAATTCATGTCCGGATGCCAAGAAAACACTTCAAAGGAAGAAGTAAACAAGAAATAATTTCAAGGGATGAAAATTCCCACAAAATTTTCCTGATAAAGAAGAGAATGATGAAGAAATGGATCCTACTACTAATGAAGAAGCCCAAAATACACAAGAAAACATAGAAAAGGGGAGCGTTGATCATGGAGTTTCAGGAACTCCAGCACACACATCGAGGCATGAGATGATCACTGTAGTAATAGAGACGGGGGATTCAAAATATCATCGTTTATCTGAAAGTTCAGATTCAGATAAGCAAAATCCAACAACGAATGAAGGGACCCAGCTAGAGCTTGTAATGGCCACTCCTTACCAGGCATAATGGAAAAAGGTTAAAAGGAGGAAATGGAGAAAAGGGTGACATGTTTACCACCACTTGGAGTTGTATTTTTGGTCTTTCTGATCACCAATTTCGATTGGCAAGATTGAATGCATTACCACAATCTACAACATGTAATTTTGCTTTCATTAATAAAATTACGATTATTTCCGAGGAAAGAAATTATATTATTTATAAATAATTATAAAAGAATCTGATTTTCAAATACACGTTGAATAGTATAGTGGTTTTTACAAAGAAAAAACTTTTTCATTCATGATGTCATGGTCAATTCCCAAAATAAGTGATTTGTTTTTAAAATTGACCATGGATAAGTTAATGCAAGCATTCGATTCATTTGAATTGTATCTCTTGCATTGGATACTATGCATGCTTAAAATCATCATAGAAGTTATTCGTATCATGTTTATAGAAAATTTGTTTAGTGACCTTCCATATGGTATATTATATTGAAGTTTTTTGTGTGTTCTAGAATTCATAGACATATAAACACAAACAAGTGCAATTGCAAACAAGTAAATACATTATATAAAATAAAAACACAAACATTTAAAACCCTATCATCATGAAATATCCATTTGTAACTAATCATAAATATATGTTAAATAAAAATACTTATAAATTAATTTTATTCGTAGATATGCATTGAATAATGACACTTACTAACAAAAGAAAACCATAGTCATTTGCAAAAATAAACGAAATTTTGTTAAGCTAAATGCTAATTTGAACATATATAGTTTAATACACATTCCATTAATTGGAAGTGTAATTCTTAGATATTGTATTCGATGTGTGTAAAATCATCATAGATGTGACTTGCATCAAGTAAATAGTCAAGTTGGGCAATGACCATCCATACGATATATTCTAATGAAAGTCTTTCTCGTGTTCTAAAGTTTATACACAAACAAGGGTATACAAAAACAAACACATACATTAGATAAAATAAAAACACAAACATTTAAAATTTCATCATCATAAAAATTCTATCTAATTATAAAAAATGATTAATTCGAAAGTAATGTTCATTGATAGTGGTGCTTGTGAAAATTCAGATTCATTCATGATGTTGTTGTCATTTGCAGAAAAAACAAGATTTTATTAAATTAAGCTACAAGTTAAAGATTAGTACTTTAGTATACAAATTCTACACATTGGCAAAGTACTAATTTTATATGATTACATATGTGTAAAAAAATTATACACATACAAACATAACAAACAACTAATGGAAAACAAGAGCACAAAAAAAGGTACAGAACATAAACTAAAGTCACATACATTTAAAATTCTATGATCATAAAACATCAATTTGTAAATTATTTTTTAAATTCTATGTTTATTTGGTTTGTATTTTATCATCATCACGAGGGACTTTTGATATATTTTGAATTATCATTGAATGATTGTGGTTTCAAAAAATATCATTGTAATAGTCACTTGTGATGTTGTGATTGTTTGTATTGTTGAAAAGTATATATTGATTAAAACCAATCATGAAAACATGTTATTTTCAAACTTACAAAAAATGGTGATGATGCTTACAAAGAAAATCCACAACCATCTATTTTCGTCATATTATAACAAGTTATAAACTCCACCCATTCTGTATCATAACAGATTAATTAACTAATAAATTAGTTATTTATTTTGTTTAAAGTGGCGTTATTCATTCATTATTAATATCAGTTTATTTAAACAAATTAATAAATTTATATACATCTTGTTAAGTTGGAAATGTTTTTATATTAAAATCCTAAGTTAATTACAATAAAATTTTAGAAGTTTTTGAATGAACGGTTTACATTTATATATGAAGTTTTCTTTAAAATATTAATATTTGTAACGTGAGGGAGGAGGATAATCGAGAGCGGGGCAAAAATGTGTGCTAGGGTTTTAAGATGCTTCAAAGTTGAATTCGTGGCAATTGAGCTTATGCCTGTTTCTGTTGATCAAAGGAATCCATACATTGGGGTATTGTTGTTACGATGGACATAAAAGGAGGACCCAAGTTCTATGGGAACCACATTGGAAGGGATTCAGGTGATCCAAAGTTGTTGGAAATATATGATCTGTGTAGAGAATTGGGACTCGACTCCTGGGTTTTTTATTCCTAGTGGGATCTTTTTCATGCAGTATCTTTTACGCATACTCCCAAATCCACTATTTTTTATTTTGCTTTCTTTCATATTTCGTCGTGGATGATAGTGGAATGGAGGTGATCGGTAGAGCTCTGCTAGGGTCTGGAGCCGACTGGTCCATGGCATCGACTGGGCCTGCAGCGGATCCCGTCTCGGCTGTACCCGTGACGAATGAAGGTTCCATAAACCCTGGAGAAAAGCCTGTGAAGGTGTCGAACAGGAATCCTGAACGGATGAAGCTGACAGCGCCCTCATTTACAGAGGATCTATGTAGCCATCATGTCTCTAAACGTGTATTGTGCTTCGTGCCCATATGCCGTGGTCGTGCCTCAGGCCCTAAATAATGATGAGGCACCAAATATTGGTGTGAAACCTGCGGTCCTAAGGCGGTGGCTCTCAATTCCAAGGATCCAGCTGAGGCCACTAAAACTGCTACTCCGAAGGCCGTGATGAATCCTATCCCCATGATCATCTGTGGGGTCGTAAAGAAAGCCGAAAAGGAGTTTGGCTAGAGGGAATAGGGAAATAGTTCCCTAAAGGAGCCCACAGAGATCCCATTGCATTATGGTGCACCTGAAGCTGCTTGTTGATGGTACCTCTAGACAGAATCAGAACCCTCATTGCTGGTAAATCTTTTTTTATTTAATTTTTTTTTAAAGCCCCTTGAGAGATGTCATTATTTATCTGGGTTCATGCAATAGACGATGTAACGCATTTTAAGAATCTTATCTCACATCATTTTGGATATTCAACTGGATTACAATATCTATGTTTTGGGGGCATAGGTCTCCAGGATCCCACACCTCTCACGTAATACAATGTTTTACTTGTCTCTTAGTTTTGGCACCAACGATTGGTGCCAAAACTGTGGCTCCAACGGTGGTGGCTCTTAATGCCAAGCATCTAGTTGTAGCCACTTAGTCTGCTACTTCGAGGGCAGTGATGAAGTTTACCCCCAGGATCGTTTGTGGGGTCGCAAAGAAAGTCGAAAAGGAGTCTGGCTACAGGGAATAGAGAAATAGTTTCGTGAAGGAGCCCACAAGATCCCATAACATTGTGGCACACCTAAGGCTACTTGGCCATGCCACCTCCAGACGGAATCGGAACCCTCATCACTGGTAAATCCTTTTTGATTTAAAATTTGTATTAAAACCCTTTCGGAGATGTCACTATTGATCTCGGTTCACGCAATAGACTGTGCCATGCATTTGAAGAATCTTATCCCAAATCATTTTGGATATCTAGCTAGATTACAATATCTGATTTTTGGGGCCAGAGCTCTCTAGGATCTAAAACCTCTCACATAATACAACATTTTACCTGTGTTTACTATAATACTGAATTTGAGGCTGAGAGGTGGCACAAATTACAACAAAACAAATCATTCAGGAGGAGGTTCTCAGAGCAATTCAACCAAAAACACATAAATACATCAGAAGCAGAAAAATGGAGGACGTTCTTTCAAGAACATCCTCCAAGGGAAAAATTCACCTTCAGCCTCAACAAAGCAAGCCAGAACTGAACCATGTACATATATTGTGGAGAAATCGAATCACATCCTAAAATTAAACATAGATATACCATAAACAAATGAGCATTGTAATATTTTGGGAAAACAAGCTATTATCTACCGATTCAACTATTTCTGCACGAAACCCACTGAGCTCTTTCACTGGATTTTTGCAAATGGCTGCGCTCTTTCACTAGATTTTTGTAAACTGCACTGCTCACTGTGATATTCACCTATGTTCTAAGGGGTTTTTCATTCTAAATTTTCCATCAACAAAGGTTAGATATATCATATTACAGGAAGGACCATGATTCTGGGGATCCATGTGTTTTTTCTTCACACCATGGTTTCCAGAATTTGATGCAAATACTATGGTTGTATCTAGGATGCCAATTTGGGTTCATCTGCAAAACCTCCCATTACATTGTGGAACCAGCCAAACCTTGCAGGCATCAGCAACACCATTGGGTGAGACATTAGAATGGACATACAAAGACTAGAGAAAAGAATTTTCACATTAGCACGAATATGTGAGGTGATGGACTTTTACATAAGTGTAAATAAATGTTTACATATATCCTCTCGACTTTTACTCATTTACTCTACTCCACGCTCTACCAACGGATAAAGTCAGAACCACAACATAATTATCTTATCTCCTTCCAAATGAATGGAGTCAGGACCACAACGAATGGCTTTGTCTCAATTCGTTAATCGAATTACTCCAGCTCCAGTATTTCGGCAACGTCCGTCGTTACTCATCGCCTCCGAGTTGTCAAAAAATTAAAGCTCCACAACAACCTAATAAGACTATCACGTGTGTATTTTAAACAATTCAATAAGATTTCATATAATTTAGTGGAATGAAGAACATAAGAGATGGTGGCAGGGGTGAGCTTGGGCTACAGGAAATTAGAACCAAGGAATTGGAATTTTCCATTTTCAACTGCGTGCCATGATAGTCTACTTGTTATTGGTGATTATTGGAAGATAGTCTACTAATAAAATAAAATTTTTAACTAATAAAAAAAATCATAAAATCATATAGGTTAATAATCATTTTCATTAAAGTTATATGGATTAATAATTTTAGTAATTAAAAAAAATAATTAATTTAAGTTATATGATTAATAATTATTTTATTGTAATTAAAAAATAATTAATTTATATATATTTTTAAATATTTTTAGGTTGGATAATTTGAATGACAAATATATCAATAAAATATTTATTTCAAAGTTTGAGATAACTTGTTTTTTTCAATATTTCTAAGAGTCTTGCAAAACACTATGACTATAAAAAATATAGCTACTAAATAGCTAAAGGTTTTCTTAAGTACAACGAATTAGTTATTGGATTAAAAGAATGAGGGCAATCATAAGGAAACATGCATTAGTTATTAGTTACCAATAATATTTTGATATATAAAAATATATATTAATATATGTATCATAAATTCACTAATTATAATGAATTTATTATTAGATATTTCTATATATTGAACTATATATTAACCCCCACAAAATTGTTCCCCTTATTTAATGTAACCTTTGACCACTATAATAGTTGATACAATATGTGCCCCTTAACCTAAAACCATTATGAATTTCAAAACACTAATATGACCCTTAACATCTAATTTACTATGATCACTCATACTCATAGATAATTACAAACCATTCCATAATGCAACCTCTAGCCAATATTACTATTAAAAAAGAATGACACTTGATAATTATTAAGGGACTAACTCTAAAATTAATTAAAAAAATAGTGCACTATGAGCTTTAAAACACAATGAATTCTAGAAACTATGACCCCTAGTACACTTCACGATATTGACATTATAATTCTTGAAATTTTACAATAGGCATCAATTTTAATATCTAGCACATTAACTATAGCATTAAAATGATAGATTTTATCTACTTAAAGTGGCATAACATAGTGATAAAGTTGAATGAAGTGCAACTCCAAATGAAATCTCATAAGAAAGGAATATAGTAAATGTTTTGTATTTTGGAGATGATATTTTGATTATCTATATTAACCCAAAAATCACTTTTCTTGAGACAACATATGGTAATGGTTTTGATTATCAATATTGACCCAAAACGCACTTTTAGTTATATGTATTTCAAAATTATAAAATTTCAAAATTGTGTATTTTTATGTTTTTTCCTATTTGAACTATTCAATGCAATACGAATAATAAATATTCATTATTGGGTTCTTATTTATTCATGTTTATATTATTTTGTTAAATATATGTATTGTTCAATTAAGTTTTTGATATCTCAACTTTTTTTCTTATTTCTAAATTTTTCCTAATGAGAGAGAATCATTTTTCATGAATAGGTAGAGTCCCTAACATTAAACTCACTATTCTACCATAAATTAGTCAAATCATCATGATGAGAAAAATATACAACTAGGGAAAACACATTGGTGACATGCTGAATATGAAGCGGTATGAATGTGAAAATTTTAATAAGTCTATTTGGTTCCCTTCTTTACTAATTTGGATAGACATGAAACAAACTTCACTAGTTACTCGTCTAGAAATATTTAAAAATCTTCCAATAGATGGAGAGTACCTCAACACATACAAAAAATGTTTCCTCCCTCATCGCACATTCAGTTGTTGCTACAAATAATTGAAGTTTGGTATGTTGACTCTTTAGATGTAGACCATAAAGATATTCTGTATCAACCTACAATTGACCAAATGTATATATGATAAGTAAATAATCTAACATAATACAATTCCACCACAAGCTCAAGAAAAACAAGGGGATATACTTTTAATCCTTCTGGATACTGAACAAGAAGAAGAAAGGGAAGCATAGTTAGACACAACCATTAAAATTTGACCTCATAGTACCTGCGATATAATCTCATAAGAATATTGCAAGTGAAGACTCACAGAGTTGGAAAATAATAGGGACATAAACATATACAATAAATGGGAATGAAATCTTTCTAGGTATTCAACTAGAAGACCCACAATATCAATAGAATCTACACTCAATTGCATGAAATACTTTTGAGGATACACTATAAAGGGTAGAAAATAAAAGAAGCCTAGAGAATTAGAACAATTTCTAGAATAATCTATTGGGTCTGACGTCTTGCATTTTATTGGAGATGGAAAATATGTATTCATTGAAATATTACTATAGAAAATGATGGTATTTCAGCAAACGTGGGAACATAAACACTCGACTCCAGACAAACTCAACATAGAATGAAGCTCATCATAGGTAGAGGACGAAGGATAGTCGACTGAACACGACAGGAATAAAAATATCTTCAATATCAACTTGACTTTTGATTCACCCCATGTTACTACAATAACAATTATAGAAGAAAAAGATGATCAAGATAAAACCCGATCCAAGCAGACTGATCAGGACAAAGTTTCATCCAAGCATTCTAGGTTTGATGACATATTAAGTTGGATAGTAAAAATATTTAGCTATAAAGAGAACAACATGAAATGGGGATTTTGTTGGAATGTTATAACTAGGAAATAGAACAACATAATATAAACATTCCAATAAGAATTAATGATCCACATTTTGTAGTCCAACAAAAAGTACATAAGACGGTAATTATGCTCATCATCATAGTTATAAGTTAATTCTTAGGTTGATGGAATATATTTAAACCCCATGGAATATGTTAGAACATTCATATTAATATTTACATATTTCACCCCTAACATTTTCCACTAAGATTTTTTGTTGTTGTTGAAATATGCATGCAAGTTTATTTATTTTTATAAATAACCACAATATAATTTGTAATAAAATTATAATTTAGTTAATTTAAATTGTTTTTTTAAGCTATGAAATGTGATAGGAATAATAGGGTACCCATTTTGATGGTTATCATGAATTGAATTTTATTTTCATTTCGATCCATTGGATTTATATGGCTTCCCTTGTTTGTCTTAATTTTATGTTAATATTTTCTTTTAACTTAAATTGGAAATAAATTACAAAATAGATATTCCTATAATTATGGTCAATAGTAAGAATAAATCTTCCATGTTTATAATTTAATTATTAGGTTCATCTTAGATATTTAAACCCCATGGAATATGTTGGAATATTCATTGTAATATTGACATATCAATGATAAGATTTCTACCAAAATTAGGTATACTCTATTAATTAAATTATCTCAAATTAATTAATTTAAGAAAATGGCATATCAACACATCATATTGGGAATGTGGTATATCTAAGCCATGCTAATGTAAGAAGAAATGTTTCCAATTAAAGGATTTCCATAATAATAGTGGGGTGAAACTACATGGATAAACATATTTTTATATATTATATAGCTCCAATAATAATAACAATAATAAAGATATAGTTTAGTTAGCTTTTATAATTTTTTTAATCTCATTAATGCAATATGTATAATGGGGTTAGTATTTTGATTCTTATCATAGATTGATGGCTATAGAAATTTTTCAATCCATTTAATTATATGGTCACAATAGTTATAATAAAAGCAATAAATCATTTTATAGTCAAAATATTCTATATATAGTATATTTTAAATTACTTTGGAAACAACTTTTTTTTATTAAATTCAGAAGGAATGGAGATCATAATTACATTTTAGATAAGTCTTAATCTTCTATTAATGAGTAATATTAAAAATACTAATTATTGATCATTGAATCTCTAGCATCAACCTATTTATTATTGATAATTAAATTAAAATTATAGAAGTCCTATTACAAGGGATACACACTATCAACATAACAAAATTAAAGAATCATAAATATGATTTCACAGATTTATTTATATGCATTTCAGATTTGTAAATTAGGTATTCCCATTTTTTAATCACTAATATTTATATTTATATACATAAATATATATGTCTGTAATATGGTTTCTTTTAATATTCTTTTTTGTTTTGTTTTTGTTTTCATTTTTTATACTCAATTTTACCTTAAATGTTGAGGCTTTCTTTTGAAATCTAAGGTGTTGTTGTAGTTCAATGCAATGGCTTCACTGATTTTCACTTATATGTACAATATATGAGATATTTTCCTAAATTGTCTTTCATCATTTCAAATAAAAAATATCATGAAATGTAAACACCCTTCACATTGAGGATTTTCATTGTTATTATGTCACAAAGGCTCCCAACATGCAAACATTAAATGACCCAAAACTTTATTCCTTGTTAGTTATTCTCCACTTGTTAGTTTTATCCAACAATGTCACAAGTAATTCTTCTTTGTTACTGACTTGATTTTTTTATATATTTTCCACAATTGCGCCATGTTTTTACTTTCTTCTCGAAGGCTTCTATCTAGTAGCGAAAATTTCAAGGATGGAAATTTATTTTAAAGCTTATAAACCTTGTCTAGCATTATTACCCACTAATCTGCATAATATAAAGTGTTTAATGATATTTTCGTAAAAATATTGAGAGTTCTAATGATTTTGAAGTTAAAATAATTTTAAATTATAAACATTGACAAAATAAATTAAAAAATGTCAAAATTGACAACTATTTTTATTTTTTATTTTGGAAAACCATGGAATATTAACCCACTCTAAATATTGCCCCAAAGAAATTTGTCTACTACATTTACATTGGAACATTGTTTATTCTACCGAGAGCTCATAGACTATCCGTCAATATCATCTCATTTTTCGCTCTACTTAGTCATGCCCCTTCCTCTTCAAGGGTGATTTAATTCCCAAATAATGAGAACTAAACAGGCTTCTTTTGTTATACCTAACTACTTTAAGCATTAAATATGTTAATTGAGTATCACACTAAATATATGTGGGATTTTCCACTTCCTTATTTGTATGGGTCTTTAGCTATGCATAATCGTTTCTAACTTCTTCTTTGTCTCATATAATTGTTTGCATAACTTTCTCCTTGTTGACATTGACTAGGAGTATAAGAAATCTATTGTTCCTTGTTCACATTTGCTAGCAAGGCCTGTTTATTCATGTAGAAAAGTTGGACGTATATATTTTAATTTGTGTGGTCCTATGCATTTTCCTTATGCTAATGAAAATAAATCTATATTGTGTTGATGATTACACTGGAATATTTTAGGTGTATTGTTAGGTCCCTATATTACTACTGTAACCCCTTTTTGTTATTAATACAACCACCTTATTATATTTTTGTGCCGTGTATTCCCCATATTCTTATTTGTGCCCCATAGAAACCCACTATTATTATTATTGTGCACTTACTTTAATATTTTTATGTAAGCTCTGATTATATTATGACCCCTTAGACTCTTATATATAGAAAGGAGGTCTTGTCATTTGTGTCATCGAAGAATTTTTCATGTGTAATGTAAATGAGGTTTCCCCCTCAAACAAGCTTATTTCTAAGGCGTTGATCTATCTTTTCTGTCTTTTTGTGGGTTGGTTTCATAACATGTATTTATTGAAAAGTAAATCTCAAGCTTTCAAAACTTTTAAGGAATTTCATGTATGGATTGGATATGAATCATAATCACGTATTGGCTCTCTTCATACTGTTAATGGAATATAATGTACTCTAATGAACATGAAAAGATCTCTACAAGCATGGGATTCAACATCATAGCATAGTTCCATAGAATTCTCAACAAAAATATGTAGTTGAAAGAATGAACATTACTATAATTAATATAGATTGCTCAATGAGTATTTTAAAAAATTGAACACTGATGTTTTGGGATGATGTGATTCTATGTGCAATGTATGTCAAAAAATTATGACCATCTCACGCTCTTAGAAAAATACTCCTTGTAAAATGTCGTATGGATGAAATCCTTTGGTAATCCATCACAAGGTCTTTGGTTCATCTACATTCATTTATGTTTTTTACAATATAGCCATTATTGCATATTGGGTATATTATTGTAAGTTTTTACTTCTAACTTTGTGGTTGTGACGTATCAAACTTTAGTTATGGTTTCCTCAAAAGATTTCAACATAATTTCTATTTTTCTCAATGGTTTCAAAATGAACTAAACTTAATACATGGATTTCCTTCCAATATTTTACAATCATTCTAGAATTTTCACTCTATGATTAAAACGTAACTCGATTCTCATCTCGATATAATTTTTCTCTGTACAAGCATATATGTACAATAATAATGTTATTCCCTTTACAACAAAGTATCGGGTTGAAGGATGTCATCTATATTACTAAGGTTAGACTCTACTTATGTCAAAACCCTCTATAACATTTTTTGCTTGATTAATTTAGATTTATTCCATTCCAGACAAATGAATTCATTTCTTGCATGTGTAGGTTAATCTATGACCAACTTGGGTTAACTTGTGACATTGTTTTGGGGCAAAAATTCATGCACGCTTTTTCGTCTACGCTTTGGCCTTCAAACAATTATCCAATGCTTCTTCTTTACAGTGTTTCAATGTCGGTTGCAATTTTTGCTTCATGTTGGCCACAAGGAAATTTGATTTTGTTTGTGATGCAAGGTCAACCCTGCAAAACCCATAATATTTCACCAATGTGCTTATAAACATGCATCTCAGCATTTAACGCTATAACTTCACTTCATATAAAAATGTTTTTCACACGATATCTCTGCAATTCAACACAACACAAATTAATTCCTTAGTCGCCTTCTATTTACCACATGTTTTATTCAATAGACACCGTATTTTGTTTGGAGCTCTTGGCCAGATTGTTATCTGCATTTAACTGTAATTCAACCACACCTCAACAATACAAAACTCAATTATAGAAAAATATACACCAATCCATAAATCGAACCATATAATTTCTAAGATTTCGGACAATACATATGCACACAAAATCCTTGAATTAATTCATTAAGAAATAAAATATTTACAAGAGAAATCATGGCCTCTCATTCTTCATCCTCACTCTCACTCCCTCTCTCTGATTTTCAATGCCTTTGAGGCTTCATAATTTATAAAACTTAGCATGATCTAAAAAAATCCTAAAATCACTGAAGTAAAAGCTCTAAAACTCTACATGCAATGCATACATATGGAAAAAAGCATCTTGAGGCTTTATTCCATCTTTTTCCCTGTTATAAAAAAGAAAAGCTTCCTTATCACTTAATGATCCACATCCATTCCTTTTATGCCTAAAATCTCTCCTAGTTTTATTTATTTATTTTGAGAATATCTACTTAAAAGCCTAAATATTAAACTGACTTGGAATTTAGGAAACTAATTCCACAAATGCATGCTCCCCTATGTCTATTATTTACAATAATTTCCCTTTGGCTGAATGCTCCTGCATCAGACTCCCAAGGTAGAAAAATTTCATGATCTCCTGATCATGTGTTTAGATCTATGTTTGCCTGGATCCCACACTTTGTTCTGCAAGTCCTCATCTATCGTTGCTTGTTGCTTTTCTCCAGGTCTCCATATCTTATGCTTCCTTTCTCCACTTGCTGCACTTTCACAATCTGTCTTTTTTTTTCTCTTGCTGCTTCTCCTTTGTTTCACTGTTGCTGGGTTCTTCCAGGATTCTTTCACCATCACCCGCTTCATCAATTCAATTTCTCTGTCATCTTCAATAAAACCTATATTCACAAAACAATTGTTAGAATAAAAAACATAAGGCATCAGTGCCTCTTCTGCGCACTCTTCTGCTGCTACCATTGTTGCCTCAGGTGCCACCATAAATGTCGCCCCACATGTTTCTCTAGCTGTCACTATGGATGTTGCTGCCTCCCAAACTTCCTATCCCTTTGCAAAATTCCTTTTCTTCTGGCCTGTAATTTCACCTGCAACTTTTCCCTCTTGTTCACTGCAGTGGATTCTTTCTTCTGCAATCTCCCTGTCATACTGTGGATTCTCCAAAAAATATTCTAACAATTCAATTTCTCTGTAGCATCGTTGAAGCATATCATCATCACGTGCATTCATACATAAATTATCAGTTGTTACTTCCCTTATCTGTTCTTCAGAATGATTCTCTTCCTCAACATCCACAAGAACTTCCTCTTGTGCTGTAACAGTTTCACAAGATGGAAAATCCTCCTCAGCACCTGTAATCACATCACAATTGTCAGCTATACAAACACAAGAGTTTACATTATCCAGCTGATCTGGATCTGCCCAATAACTCAAGAAATCATCAATGATCTCCTCCTCTGTTTCATCAATGGAAACCTCCTCTACACCTGCAAACACACACAACTCATCAGTTTTAAAACTGCAAGTCTTTTTAGTCTTGACTGCTTTCTTCAGCACTTCCCTTTGATCAGATCTGCATGTGGAATTTCCAAATTTCATCTCTGGCACAAAAACTCTAAGTCCCTTTTTTAACAAGGCAATCAGAATTTGTCTCAACCTCCTCTACAATTGTCACCAAATCACTCTCTTTCCTTTCAGTGGGAAGAGCCATTTACCTTTCTGATTTTCCAGCTCTTGTAGCCATTCTTCTAATACTTGCAACTGTACCTTTATTTATGCGATCTTTCTTTCTCAAACTCCTGCAGTCATCTCATCTATGTGGCATTTCTCTAAACCTCTTCCTCCTCTAGAAAAACTCCCTTTGCCTCTGGCAGACTGCTTCCTCATGAGTTTCTCACTCACCATGAGTTGTACTAGCCTCTGCAACAGATATTTCTCTTGCTGCAACTTACCTCACCAATCCTTTCCTCTAGATCTGGTCTTTTGGTAAGTACTTGGTTCAGTGCCTCTGGAACCCCTTGAGCACTCCTCTGCTCTCTCTAGGCTATCTCTTCAACTCACCTTCTTCTTCTCCAGGACACTGCAATTGTCCTCCTTATCCAGCCTTCAGCTGAATGCCGGTTCACTGCCACTATTTTCTCTGCAACCATAAACTTAAATCATAAGTTTCAGACCAAAAAATCATCCCACCTTTAAGATCTTGTCTTATTTCCACTTCTGCAATCCTGTTCACTTTTGTATGTTGCATATCAGATCTTCAACAAAGCCTTCTTTAGTTCTTCAACAAAACCTTCTTGCATTCACTAAAAACAAAGCAGACATTCTTCAATGAAAACAGAGCCAGGCTCTGATACCACTTGATGCAAGGTCAACCCTGCAAAACCCAGAATCTTTCACCAATGTTCTTATAAACATGCATCTCAGCATTTAACGCTATAACTTCACTTCTTATAAAAAAAAAAATCAACACAACACAAATTAATTCCTTAGTCGCCTTCTATTTACCACGTGTTTTATTCAATAGCCACCGTATTTTGTTTGGAGCTCTTGGCTAGATTGTTATCTGCATTTAACTGTAATTCAACCACACTTCAACAATACAAAACTCAATTATAGAAAAATATACACCAATCCATAAATCGAACCATATAATTTCTAAGATTCCGGACAATACATATGCACACAAAATTACTGAATTAATTCATTAAGAAATAAAATATTTACAAGAGAAATCATGGCCTCTCATTCTTCATCCTCACTATCACTCTCTCTCTCTGATTTTCAATGCCTTTGAGGCTTCATAATTTATAAAACTTAGCATGATCTAAAACATTCCTAAAATCACTCAACTAAAATCTCTAAAACTCTACATGCAATGCATACATATGGCAAAAAGCATCTTGAGGCTTTATTCCATCCTTTTCCCTGTTATAAAATAGAAAATCTTCCTTATCACTTAATGATCCACATCCATTCCTTTTATGCCTAAAAACTCTCCCAATTTTATTTATTTATTTTGAGAATATCTACTTAAAAGCCTAAATATTAAACTAACTTGGAATTTAGGAAACTAATTACACAAATTCATGATCCCCTATGTCTATTATTTACAATAATTTCCTTTTGGATGAATGCTCCCGCATCAGTTTGAGTGTAAATAATACCCTTATCTAGCTAGGGATTTTCCCAAAAGGCCCGACACTCGAAACAATGCATGTATATCAATTTCAATTCAAGGGATTTACCCTCTCTTTTTTAGTGAGAATATTTAATTATGAGAAAATAGTTTTGGTTGTCTTATAGCCCCAACAACGTAAATATTTCTTTTTATTCATAAGAGAAATTTATACAATGTATTTACTTGTTACTGTGTGTAATGAAGTGATTCCATCAAAAGTTTAAAATACTATAATATTTGTTCTATTTATATTCTATGAGTACAAATTAGATATTCATGTCAACTCTATATATTTTTTTTTTCTGAATAATGATTGTATATAATTTACTATTACTATCATTTTCATTGAAGAATAGCATATGAAAATTAGGCAAGAGGCATGTTGAACCCTTGTCATGGGAGTTTGAGAAGGTTGTCCTTTGGGCCCTAGTATAATTACTTTACCCAAGGTTGCTTGTTCCATGGCCAATTGATATGATTCTATTGCTTTGACCTATAGCAAGATAAACTAGGTATACATTTGTTTTTCTACAAGTTGAACTATGTAAAAATTTATTTTTATTACCTGCAATAGTTCTTCTCTGTAGTGGCTTACAAAAAACTATATTTTTATAGGTGAATAAGGGTTATTGTGCATGTTTTTTATATTTATCCATTCAAACAAGCTTCTTTAATTAATTACATAATATCCTTTTTCATCTTTGCACACATTCTAGTGTAATATTTTTTTGTGCATTCTTATATATTTATCCATCCAAACAAGCTTATTTAATTTATTATATAATATCCTCTTGCATCTTTGCACACATTAAAGTATATTATTTTTTAGAATATACTTATCTAAGATTCTCTTGATGGAAATAGATTAAAGGATATTGCATTCCTCCAACCAAGAACCATGTTTCCATGTACTTCCCCCAAAGTTCTAACCCCTACTGCCCAGGAAAACAAATAGTAGTTGTTTTCCAATTTACATTTCCTTGACCCTTAGCAACATCTTGCTACTTTTGGGGTATGAGTACAATCATTATTTCTGAATATACCTTTATATTTTATCAAACTCATTTTATCTCCAACAATCATTTTAAGTGAGTTTCACACACGAAACTTTTTATTGAGTCATGTGTTTTCTTGGTAGTCTACAAAACCGAGAATTCAACTCTAGAAAAAAGGAGAACCTTTTTTGAACTTTTTATCTTTCCTCTTCTTGGGTGCATTTCATTTCGTGTGAATTAGAAGTCCAATATCAAATTTAAGCCTTTAATAATTTTTCAGGAATCATAACACAAAAAGACAAATTTTCTTGTATATTAATAAAAATAAATATTCACATTGTCATATGTCACATCACTTGATGCACTTTGAATTGTTAGGGAAATTGAATATTCAATTAAGGTCATAATATAAATTTACCAACGCTTATTACAATTCAATTTTGTAATTAGAGGAAACATAAGAACCTTCAAAAAGACATATTTAACATGTTTAAAAAGGAAAGTTATATTTTTTAAAATAATTGTCTTTTCTTTCACAATTAATTTATTAAATTAAACACAAACATAAATCAAAGGATAAAAATTAAACTCCATGTTTGTATTTTTTGAAATATATTTTGATTAAAATATTTGCAAATAAAATTAAATTGAACATAAGTTAGTTAGAATATAAGATTGAACTTTTTGCTTGTTTTCGTATAATATTATGATATTATGTATCTGTAAAATAATGACACAAAAAGGGAAAAAATAACACAACAAATAAACCCATATTAAAAAATAAAAAACACAACTTAACATTATATCATTATAAAGCATCAATTTCTAGCTAATTAATTTCTAAAGTACATAATTTCTTGCAAATTATGATAAATGTTTTGTGGTGTACTTTTTTAAATGTATTGAGCAGTTGTGCTTGCAAAAAAATTATTATCATAATCATTTTTTGATATTATAGTTATTTTTATTATTCAAATATATGTTAATTGATAAATGTTATGATCATTTTTAGAAATAAATGAGATGTTATTAAATTGAATATCAATTTGCACATAAAATAAGTTAATACCCAAATTCAACTCATTTAAAGTGTAATTGTTATATATGATCATTATGTATGGGCAAAGCCATTATATATGCACAAACACAAACATATACAAAAAAATATATATAATCACAAACATTTGAAACTCTACCATAAAACATAAAATTGTAATTAATTATAAGAATATATTAATTTAAAATAATTATAATTTTAAAATAAACACATTGAATAGTGGTGGTTACAAAAAAAATACATTTTCATTCATGATGTCATGGTCATTGACCAAAACAAGTGAACTTTTATTAAATTGAGCATAGATAAGCTATGCTAGCATTCAATTCATTTGAAGTGTAATTCTCACATTTGATACTATGCATTTTTAAAATCATCATATAATTTATTTGTATCAAGTTATTCTAATAAAAGTTTTTTATGCTTAAGAATTTATAGACATACAAACACAAAGAAACAAACCAATACATTACATAAAATAAAAACACAAACATCTAAAATTCTACCAACAAAAAACATGGATTTGTTACTAATTAACAATATATATTGGTTAAAAATACTTCTCAAAGATGCATTGAATAGTGATACCTACAAAAAATCCATAACCATTCATGATGTTATGGTCATTTGAAAAAATAAATGAAATTTTGCTAAACTAATTGCTAATTTGAACATGTATAGTTTAATACACATTCAATTAATTGGGACTATAATTCTTACATATTATATTCTATGTGTGTAAACCATCATAGAGGTTATTTGTATCAAGTCAACAGAAAATTTGGGCAATGGACTTCCATTGGATTTCTAATGAAAACTTTCTTGGTTCTAAAATTATACACATAACAAGAGCATAAAGAGACAAACACATACATTTCATAAAATAAAAACACAAACATTAAAATTTTATCATCCTAAAACAACAACTTATAACTAATTATAAAAAACATAAAAATTAAAAACACTTGTAAAGAATATTGTGCATTGAACAGTGGTTCTTATAAAAATTCAAATTCATTAATGATGTTGAAAAAAGAAGATTTTATCAAATTAAACAACAATTTAAAGATTAATAAGTTAATCCACACGTTCTACTCATTCTAAAAGTAAGTATGTATATGATACTACATATGTGTAAAAATATTATACCCAAACAAACAATCATAGGAAAACAAAAGCGCAACAAAAATACATAGCATAAAATAAAACCACATACATTTAAATTCTCTCATCAGAAAACATCCATTTTGTAAATAATATTAATTAAATTTTATGGTTTATTATGTTGATATATTAATTTACAATTGAATGATTGTTGCGTTTAAAATTGATATGCATGATCATAGTCACCTGGGATGTTCTGATTATTTGTATTTTTGAAAAGTATATATTGATTAAAAGAAATCATGAAAACTTGTGATTTTCGAACATACAAAAACTAGTGATGATTCTTACAAGGAAAATCAATAGTCATTATTACTTGTGGTATTGTCATGGTCATTTGTATATATAAAATTTATTGACTAAAAATATTTGTGAAATTTTGATTTTATACTAAATAGATTTAACAAGGTATAAACTTCACCCATTTTGTACCATAAAAAATTAATTAATTAATACACTAATTATGAACTTACAATCATTGAATTAAATAATAAAAAAATGATTAAAATGTAAGTTAAGAATATATTAATTTAAAAACCAAATTAAATATTGAAAGGGGAACTCTGTCAAGAGGATGGACTTGGTGTGATGGCTAGGGTTTCTCAGTTTTTTCTCTTTCCTTATGTGATTGGGTTTCTTCAAATATAAAATCTACTTTCTATGTCATTGCTAGGGAATGATCTCACTCTCGCGGGTCTGATAATGGAGCTTTTGAATGGATTCAATATTGGTTTCGATCTCATGCATGGGGATGGAGACTGACAGCCCAAGCCATCGGTAGTATCATTCACGAGATTGTCGATGCAGAGTATCTTCTTACACTGTACATACACAATGACATAGATGGAAGTGAAGGACATCCCATTCATGAGTTGGGAATGGACCTGTGTAGGATTAAGGCGAGTATGGAGCATAAATCTTATAACTTAAGCAATTTCTTTCGGTAGAAATCACATAAGAGAAAGTTTTGGCTGACACATTTCGAACGAGAAAGTGTGGTTCATAATAAGTACCAAAATGATGAACCAGACTTGTTGGTTCGAAACACATGGGCCAAAATTTTTTCTTATGTGATTTCTACTAAAATATTTTTCTTAATTTAGTATGGATCGCAGAAGCTTGAATACAAAATTTTTATAGTTGTCTGCTCTTAGTCACAATAGAACTATTGATCAGATCTGAAGGAAAAATCTTGTCTAGAGAAGTGAATGTTCCACCTCAAACACATCATTTCCTAGGATTGTTGTTAAATATCCCAGATCTAGATATTCCCAATCCCATAAGTACATTAGGTTGTCGAAATGGAGGAGTAATGTTAGATATGGAGATTTTGCTTCACATTTTTCCATATCAAAATTTTCCTCCATCAAAGTGGTTGGGTTTGGTGGTTTGGCCATCGCTTCTGAATTAAATACTACCATATAAACCCCTCTCACTCTTTGAATCTCCACACTTATTCATTGATTCGACTGAAGATGTGTGTGAATGTCAAGTATGGGCACTTTATCTGGTAGCCTTTCAATTTTTTATCAAATCCCCACATGGAAAATCAATATTATTTTTGTTTCGGGACACAAAGAACGTCAAACAATTAAAGCACAATATAATGCACACTCTAGGTATCTTGATGCTCCTACAAAGTATAATGTTCAGAGGAAAATCCATGCAGGAAGATGTGATGTTACAAGATTATAACATCCTTCCATCATCCACCATGATATTAAACTTGAGGCTTCGAGGAGGATCACCTCGACCAAGAAATTTAAAGGGCACACAGGGAGTGTCTGGATCTAGTATTCACAAAGGAGCATAATCAAATCAAGGGTAAGAAAATGGATACTTTTAGTTCATAGATATCCTCAAATCCAAATTTGTTGCCTCAACAACACTATATTAGAAACACAATATGCCCAACACTTACATGGTGGAACAACTGAATCAAATCCAAGTAATGACTGTAAATCTACCATAAACAAATGATTTGTGCACACAATATGAATCTCAAAAAGTATTATGCAGATTCAATAGTTTTTGGCCAAAATCAGTGGATCTTTTCCATTGGATATTCACAAATTATACAATAAATTGTGAGATGCAACTTTGCTCTAGGGGCTTTTTCATAGTAAAATTTACATCGTGAGAGGATTGTGAATCTATATTGCAAGAGGATCCATGGTTTTGGGGCTCTGTGGGACTTTTTGTCACCCCTTAGTTCCAAGATTTCAACGCCAATATAATGGTAGTATCTTGAATGCCAATTTGGGTTAGTTTGCATAATGTACCCTTATATTTTTGGCTCCATAAAGTGATAGAAGCCATTGGGAACATATTATGGTGATATATAAAGAAATATACCCAAATATTTGAGCAATAAATCTACACAATCACCATAATTTATGTGGAGGTAGAATTAAAAAAAGGATTGTCGGATCATATTTTGTTGACACAAAACAAGAAAATCTCGACACAGTTCCTAGATTTTTGGAACACAAAATTTAGATGTCGAATAAGCCGACAAATGGGACATCCACAATAATCATGCCCTGATGTCAAGAAAGTGCCTCAAAGGAAGAAGAAAACAAGAAAGTAACAGAAGGGATGGAAATTGCCACGGAATTTTCTTGATGAAGAAGAGGATTATGAAGAGTGGATCCTCCTACCAATGAAGAAGACCAAAATACACAAGAAAATGTAGAAAATGGGAGCCCTAATCATCAAGTTTCAGGAATTCCACCAAAAACATTGAGGTAGGAGATGGGATTCACTATAGAAATGAAAACAAGGGACTCAAAATTTCATCATGTATCTGAATGTTTGGATTCAGATAAGGAAAATCCAAGAATGAATTAAGGGACCCGACTAGCACTTGTAATGGCCACTCCTTCTTGGGGAGAATGGAGAAAGGTTGAAAAGAAGAAATGAAGAAAAGGGTAACATGCTTACCACCATTTTGGAGTCGTATTTTTTGGTCTCTATGATCAACATTTTTTATTGGCACGATTGAATGCATTATCAACGTCTACAACATGTAATTTTGTTGTCATTATAAAATTATGATTTTTCCTAAGGAAAAAGAATATATTAATTATAAAAGAATCTAATTTTCAAATACACATTGAATAGTATAGTGGTTGTTACAAAAAAAGAGCTTTGTCATTCATGATGTCATGGTCAGTTACCAAAATAAGTGAAATTTTATTAAATTGACCATGGATAAGTTAATGGAAGCATTCAATTCATTTGAAGTGTATCTCTTACTTTGGATACTATGAATGCTTAAAACAATCATAGAAGTTATTTGCATCAAGTTTATAGATCATTTGTTTAGTGACCTTCCATATTGTATATTAAATAGATGTTTGGTTTTTTTTTTTTTTTTTTTTTTTTTTT
>APFE031076551.1:39970-68797 GCA_000404065.3 Pinus taeda | reverse complement strand
ATTTGGTTATGTAATTAAAAAAAAAAAAATTCTAAAAATGCCACTTAACATTAGCATTTAATATTAAATCAATATAACATTTAATATTAAATTGGTACCTTAGCATTTAATATTAAATTGGTACCTCTGGTATTTAATATTAAATCAAGATAACATTTAATATTTAATCAATATTAAATGGATATTTAATATTAGATCAATCTTAACTAAATATTAAATGGATACCCTTGGTATTTAATATTAGATCAATATTAAATTTGGTATATAATATTAGATCAATATTAAATTAGTTAAGTGACATTTTTAGTTTTTTTTAAAATTAATATTTAAATCTGCCCGATCATAACTCTCAACTTAATAAAAAAATTAACAAATTTCAATTCAAAATGTAATTACATTATGCTGCAGATATTGGCAGCATAAAGATGGTGAAAGCAAACATTATTGTGAGAGTCAAACCTCTCAGATTATGTGAGTGAGTAAATATTAATGTCAAACCTCTCAGATTATGTGAGTGTGTTAGCTTTTTGTGAAAGTAAACATTATTGTGAGAGTCAAACCTCTCAGATTATGTGAGTGAGTAAATATTAATGTCAAACCTCTCAGATTATGTGAGTGTGTTAGCTTTTTGAAGAAGGTATAATAATATTTTGAATTTCATTCAGTGTCACTGGTTTCAATAGGAGACTCTCACATACCGAAGACTTTGAAGAATTATTATATAACAATAATAAAGTAGACTCTCACATGTAGGAGAGTAAACATTAAACATTTATTATGAGACATTAAACAAATATATATTAAGAAAATAAGAATAACTTTTATCTAGTGCCTGTCAACCCAAATAATAAGCAACTAGACCAAAATAAGTAACCAATCTTATATGATTTTCATTAAGTATTACTAGTTACTATCAATAAATTACTTTTTATTGTTTACTTTTTATTTTCTATCTTGAAAGGGAGTGCTCTTACATCTATTTATCTAAGAGTGAACGTTTATTATAAAACAATGGAGATGGAGTTGTCTTTAGTATGACTTTTTGGGAAAACCAGAATTCGGTGAAAAAAATATAGGTGAAATCTTGATTTGTGTTATTTAAACTAGTTTTTCCACTGTATATATGGATTCAGCACCCTCAAAAATCTCTAGGGCACTTCGATTGCAGAGGATTACCCATCAAACTTGTCATTTCAATAAATTTTTGCCCGATTTTAGAGAAATTTGACCCCAAAAACCCACCGTAAAAGCTTCCAAAAAGTTGGACTAAAGACAACTCCTAAAACAATAGGATAATAAAGCACACTCTTACACACCAAAGAGTAACTATTTATTATAAAATAATAAAATAGCAAACCTTTTTAATCCCTAATAGATGCTATTTTTCATTATAATCATTAAAATTTAGAAAAAAACACATCCATTTTAAAATAATTGATCTAAAAAATGATTTGTTTAAAAGAAGAGATCTATCATTTAGCGTAATTATTAAAAAAAATCCAAAAAGTTACAAATAAATGCACCTGTGAAAATACAAAATAAAAAATGGAAATATATCGTTCATCTGTAGTAGCCATTTTAAATAAAATAAAATTAAAAAAATAAAAACCCAAAACGAAACTGTAGAAAATATTAAAAAAAAATATTGTCCAAAAGAGTTGAGAAATGAGCTGGATTATAAATCGAGTTTTGTCGACTTCTAAATCTAGGGTTAAAAATGGATTGTATTATGGGGTTTACTAGGAAGGCACATACAGTCACTCTAAACAGAGTAGGCACATACAACCACTCTAAACAGTTTATTTTTTTGGTAGGTAAGCACAACTAGTGACCAATAGTAAGGAGTGCCTTAACAGTGCACCCATTCAACCAGTGACCAATCGTAAGGAGTGCCTTAACAGTGCACCCATTCACTGTCAATCCAAAGCCCCGTAGGCACTCTAAACAGTTTATGCTTGTATCATTGGACAAATTAATTTCGAGCTGACAAACACTATAAAATATTATAATCTACATCTGTAAAATATTATAATCTACATGCCAAAAAACCTTTTCAGGTTGAAACAAAAGAGTTGTTTAGATCAGAATATTTGGTCTGCTTCAACCAGTGACCAATCGTAAGGAGTGCCTTAACAATGCACCCATTCACTGTCAATCCAAAGCCCCGTAGGCACTCTAAACAGTTTATGCTCGTATCATTGGACAAATTAATTTCGCGCTGACAAACACTATAAAATATTATAATCTACATCTGTAAAATATTATAATCTACATGCCAAAAAACCTTTTCAGGATTAAAGAAAAGAGTTGTTTAGATCAGAATATTTGGTCTGAACATATTGAAGTCAATATGATAGATGACTGAATTAATTTTTTTATAAAATATATCGAAAATTGGTGAGTGTAATCCACTGACTCAACAACACTCTGTTCCCAGGACGGCAAGTGGGTGACAAAAGTTAATAGTTCTTAGAAGTAGGTGAATTTAGGAAAGAAATAATGATAGCCTCTATAGTTTCTACCGCTAGACTGGTGTATAAATTATGTTTCCAATGAAGTTTTCAAGCTCATAATTTCTTCAAGTTCTGATACCGCTTGAAGACTCATCACATGAGCTTGAAAATTGTGTATAAAATACAGTATTTTTCAAGCTCATGTGATGAGTCTTCAAATTCTGATATTCAAGTTCTGATAATGAAAAGTTTTCAATCTCATGTGATATGGTTCAAGCTCTGATTATGGTCCGAGAAAGCTCTAATATGGTTCAGGCTCTGATATGGTATGAGAACTTGAAGGACTCATCATGAGCTTGAAAACTTCAACGCAAAAACTGTACGGTAGAAGCTACAACTAATATCATTATTTCTTACTAAATTCACCAACTTAAGTTCTGATAATGAAAAGTTTTCAATCTCATGTGATATGGTTCAAGCTCTGATTATGGTACGAGAAAGCTCTAATATGGTGGTACGAGAAAGCTCTAATATGGTTCAGGCTCTGATATGGTATGAGAACTTGAAGGACTCATCATGAGCTTGAAAACTTCAACGCAAAAACTGTACGGTAGAAGCTACAACTAATATCATTATTTCTTACTAAATTCACCAACTTCTAGGACTAGTCACACTTCAACGCAAAAACTGTACGGTAGAAGCTACAACTAATATCATTATTTCTTACTAAATTCACCAACTTCTAGGACTAGTCACAAACTCGTAGTCGAGTAAGATCAAACAAAGTGGTCAGTATAGGAACAAACTTGTGATTATAAGAACAAAGTGGTCAGCGTACGAACAAAGTTGTTATTATTATTCTAATAAGAACAACTAAGAATAAGTAATTTATACCACATCGGCAAACGTCATAGTTTTTTAATAGGATTGCACCCCACCAGCTGTCAAAGCACTGAACTAAAAAAGCCAATGTTACTTAACACGCGGAGAGGGAAATAAACTAAAACAAACTCTGTGGAGAGGGAAATAAACTAAAACAAACTCTGGGGATCCCAGAGCATCAATTCGCAGCAAGACATAGAGTGCAAAGACTATGAAAACAACCCCTCGCAGCAAGACATAAGAGTGCAAAAAGTATGAAAACAACCTCTGGGGAACCCTGCGCATCGATATCAGAGAGTTATTTCTTAAAACCCCTGTGTTCTTTGATATCACAAGTATGAAAACAACCTCTGGGGAAACCAGCGCATCGATATCACAGAGTTATTTCTTAAAATCTCTGTGTTCTTTGATATCACAGAGTTATTTCTTAAAACTCCTGTGTTCTTTGAGAGCCTGGCAAGGAACTCCTAAGGCTGTGCTACTTGAAAGCAGGGAAAAGCACAAATGAATCAATGCAAAAAGCTTTGTAATATCATATGATTATAGGATAGTTTTAGTGGAGATATTAAACCAATCCAACCTTGTATAAATTTTATAAATGGCACGTCACAGGAACTCTAGAGCTTCGAATTTGAACAACTAGACAGAAAACCCATGGAGAAAAACTAATTTACTCATTCAAACCAGTATAAATTCATGCAGAAACTAAATTGCAAAAGGCAAAACAAAGATTCAAACCTGGTCTGTAGAATTGTAGCCTTTGCAACACGAATCAACTGCCATTCGATCATCAGATCGAGCAACTCACCGCCGAAGAAATTGGCCGGGATTGAATAGTGTATGCAGGGCAGCGTTCTGATACCCTCGCATTTCTCGATGGATTTCAAATTATTTTAAACTTGTGTTTGTCTGGGAAGAGGACATTCGTCACTCTCCACTGTTTAGGTGGCACAATTCTGTTTAATTCAAACATGCACAAATAATTTTTGCAAAACATATAGTTTAAATGGTCCTAAAGATCTCTCCGGAT
The DNA here is from genome assembly GCA_000404065.3 of Pinus taeda. NCBI lineage: Eukaryota > Viridiplantae > Streptophyta > Pinopsida > Pinales > Pinaceae > Pinus > Pinus taeda. The sequence goes on along the minus strand of APFE031076551.1, from coordinate 64,432 downwards.
AAAATAATAGTCTAATGTAATATTGCAATGATGAATGGTACCACTGAATAAGGTACTTTTCAACTTTCAAGGTAGGTCCTTCATACCCATAGGATCCTATCCTTAGAATTGGTATGTTTTTTTACAACTTGTTGCCAAAAAAAATTACAAACACAAAAACCGAACAAGGGGACATGTCAATGTAATTGGATAGCTGATACATTTTTGCATGAAATATCAATAATGAGGACAGATCATCTTCCTTTTTTTTTCTTTTACTCTATTCAATTCTTGTAATGCATATAATGTAAGATAATATAAATAGACTTCAAGATGAATTATTTTGTGATTTCTTAACTTAATTATGAATATCATGTCATTTTTTTTTAATAATAGGCTGTTTGGATGTTTAGAGCAAATTACATATTTTGGTGTACACTAATAATTTAGTAAATTTTTTGAGTTAATTTGTTGCTCAATATAAATGTTGCAACTTTTTATGTGAATGCATATTTTCATTAACTAACTCAAATAAAGTAATTAAAAGCATAACCTATATATAAACATGCATGATAACCTTATTAATTGGTTGATTCAATAAGAACAAAAATTTATATATTTTATGTAAATACAAGGTGGATTTTTCCATCTTGGTCAATTACGTCAACAAAGTGAAAATCGACGTAGCTCCACTAAATGTGTGTGTATTTACTTTCAATAATATTTTCACTAATCTGTACATGTAGATCGGGATGTAAAATTCTCTGAGGGCAAGCTCAAGTGGTTTGATTTGTCGTGTTGAAGTCATTTTCACCAAAGAGGCTATCAGGTCGAATCCACCTAGGTCTCGAAGAGTTGGGCATACATGTAGGATGTTGACAACATTTACCCTAGGCACCATTCATGAAATGTAAGGAAGCATGTCAAAAGATTCATTAAGGAATGTTTTTATGGAAAAAAAGGTATCAAGATGTATTAATTCCACGAACAATCTTTCTAGTGCATAACTCTCATAGATTCCTTTCCACTGATATGTCCCATCCAACAATACCACAACATGATGTTCTATCTCTTCAATATTGTCATTGACTGTGACTTTTTGTTGACACTACATTGCTACAACCTGTGACTTGAGTAGTCACATCCAAGTTGTAGAAAGTTCCAAGCCAAACACCAATGGTCAAAACAATAGCCCCTCGAACCAATCTGCAACCTCCTTCAAAGAAGATTGTATCAACACCTAGATAATCCATTTGGCTCATTTAAAGTATTGCACATTTTTTATCTACTTCATAGATCCATCTTTATATTGGACTTTCACACTATTATGTCAAACCATTAAATGACTAAGTCATTATCTCCAAGAAAGTATTCAGTTTCATGTGATTATTATTAATTGGCACAAACCTTTCCCTATGAGCATTTATAGGAAAGGGAGCTCTTGAATCAATTAACCATGCCTCCTCATGGCCATTGGTTGATAAACATATCAAAGAGAGATACGTACTACCTTCACAATTGGAAATCCTTGCAATTGATCCTCCTTATTTTCTTCTTTTTTCTTCAAATGATCAAACTTATATTTGGTCTTCATATGACCCCTTTAATGGCACCTCTAAGAAATCAAATTTTGTCATTTCCTACCTTTACTGGCATATCTTCCTTTAGATGCAAATTTCCTTTCATTATATTTTCCATCATTTCACTCCCTAAAGTTACCCCTAGCTATTGAGGCTTTTGAAGCAATGTTTACTTTAGAGGATTTTCTCCTTGTCTTCTCCTATAGCAATTAACCCACAATCTCATCCCTATTGATATTTTCTACCTTTATAACTATAATGGCAGAAACTATAAGATCTGCCCAATAGTCTAAAAGACTACAAAGCAATATATGCATCATTTAATTTCCTTTACTTTATTACTAACAACCTTAAGCTTATTAAATAAGGCATTGAAGGAATTAGGGTCATTAATCATTGTGTCACCATCCTTCATCTTTAGAGAAAACAACTTCTTCCACAAGGAAATCAAATTCATGAGGGATCTAACCTCATACGACAAGCCAAACTTATCCAAATCTTCTCTATTGTAGTTTCCCTATAAACATTCATTAACACAAACTTGAATATATCAAAGTCATCAAAGCAATGGACTTATCATTCATCTTGTCCCAATAATCTTGCTTTTCAATGATGGGATTCATGTCCTTCATGGTGACTTCCTTTTGTTCTCTTTCAATAAGTAAATACTCCATCTCCAACTTTTATAAGTTGAAGTTGTGGCCATTCAATTTTTCAATGTCCAAATGTGTAGAAGTTGTTGCTTCTACCATGGATATCTTCCCAACCTTTCATTGAAGGTAGCTATCTCTAAAAACAAAATCAATACAAAAGAAACACAACATTGTATAGTCTTAGATCCTTTATGTAAAAAATCAAAAATTTCTAGCTCCTTAATTAATACACCAAAAACAAGGCCTGGGCAACTCAAGATTCTATGAACCAAGTTAACTCAACTTGGTGACAAAGGTGTCCCCTTGAAGCCGACAACTACTTTGACAACTATTGTTAAACTTGCAAAGCGACCTACAATAAATTAAGAAAAATCTATGACACAAAGATCTTCAACATAAATAAGAAATTCAAAATATTCGAACAATGATAACAATGAAACACACACAAAAACAAATAAGTTTTTCTCACCATGAATAAATGATGGTCCCCTTTGCTTTTTTCTTCTCCCTTGTAAAGAATATACAAACATAAAACAACATTTCCTTTAAATAAAGAATGTAAGTCAAAACAACCATGTTTCTAGAACATAAGAATGCAATATGGAGATTTCCTTAACAAATCATATACGAATAGGAACTAATAATCACACAAATGATGTAGCTAGCAATATCCTAACAATGTAATGACAAATGCCTAACATGACATCATTAGTTACTATCATCCTTTCTTTTGGTATTATGTCATATAAGAAGGGATGTGTGATTTAAAAACTCAATTTTTTGTTTTTGACAAATTAACAAAGTACAAAGACAATATCCTTACTCTTTTATGAATGTTAATTAAAAATACAAAAAGTGTCAAAAACGAATCCCTTATTGGTGATAGAAGTGACATGGCATTTGATGTATGCACTAAGCACATTTCAAGTGAAGATAAGTTATTGGTGCTAGGAATGACATGGAATTTGATGTATGCACTAGCACATTTTATGTGAAGATAAGCTACCGAACACAAGTCAAAGAATGATATTGCACTGTAAGGTGTCTTTATAGGTGGACCAAGATAATTAGGTTGTAATCCTCAGGTCATTCATTTAGAGGGTGTTAGAGTCCTATAGTGATAGGATTCGTAATTTTGAATTGGCTAAGGTTAAGTCTTGTAATATTGTACATACCTTTACTTTCTGCAAATGTTTTCCATATTAAAATTAAAAAAATGTAAAGAGGGTATGTCCTAAAAAAAATATCAGAGGACAAGAAAAATAAGAAAATATCAAAAAATAAAAAATATGAGCCCCAAACAAAAAACAGATCATGAAAGTGTGCAAGTCCATGTGCCACTACTCTTTACTTTACTATCTTAAATACTGGTTGTGTGCAGCTTTTCATACATGCCACAACCCATGAATAGTCAAATTGTTTAATCTTGACTACTTCATGCTTTGAATTTCATGTTTATAGCTAGAGAATAGAAATTTAACCAAACAGTTTAATCTTGGTAAATTAGTAGAGGTAGAGAAATAAAAGGAGCTCATCAACTTAATCTGAGCCTTTGGAAGATATAAGGTTAGAAGTAATGATTTGTTTTATAAAAGAAAAGGAAAGAAAAGGGTTTGCTAGCTTAAGTGCACCCCCCAAAGTGAAGAAAAAATATTAGGGTAGGTAAAAAGGTAAGTAAATAAAGGTTGCAGAAATACAATTCATTTTGAGCATAAGAACTACTATCATACTTAACTATGTGTTTCAAGTGTGCAAGAGCAGTTATCAATGAAAAAGCATGCTCATAAGTTGATTTTCCTAACTCCCTCTTCATTGCATTTCACCCCCACTATATACTCGCTAATTTCCCTTTTACCCCTTCATGGCTTATGAAAACCCCTTCCCCCTCATTTTTACTCCTACCGCTTAGTTTCACACATTTCCCTAGTCAATTACTCCTAAAATCCATTCCCCTAAGTGTGAAACCCCTTTCCCCTCTTTTAAAATCATGTTTTCACTTCAATAATTACCCAAAACCCCTCTAAACCCATTATTCTAACTCTAAAAATCCCCCGCCTCACTAACTCTGCCACTTAACCATTTTCCCGACTGAACTTGAGTTTAACCGCCACCCTAGTAAGGTAAACTAACCTTGCTACCCCTAAAACTCCGTAGTTTAATTAATCCGCACTTAAACATGGGTTAATTACTCTAAACCATAATTAAAACCCATGGGTCTCGCTAACCTCTGCGCCATCACCTGATCACACAACTTTCCCACGCAATGACCATCCAATCATCCACCCCCAAATACAATGGCCATCGCCCATATCGCGCTCGCGCGATGTTCGACGTTTAATGGCCCGAGAGCACGCAATATGGGCAGTTTTTCTTGAGGCCCATTTGCCTACGTGTTGGCCTCTAGCATATATCGTGTTCCCCTGATAAAATACCGCCTGACCCCCATAAGCAGTGCAATGGCCTCCAAAACCACCTCCCCGCCAAAGTGAAAACCAACACTGTTCATAAAACATTTTATCCCTGTCATTTTTCCAACCGTTCGCAGTTAAAAGCCTTCTGACCCCCATTTTCACCCTTTCTTTCTCAAATCGCACTGCTGAACCTCTGAAGCACCTACACCTTCCGAACTCCTGCGACCAGCTACCAACTATTAGAGCCTTCCAACACCACCACTGCACACTATCCTAGCTGCCAAAGCCCTTTGCAAACCCCTATTGAAAACCAGTTGCAGCCCCGACTGTAAATTCCAAGTATTTGAACAAGAACCAAGAATTACCCTCTCTTTAAAGAAAGAACATTAAATTCTTAAAATAATTGAAAGAATTTGATTAATTTCAATTTAATTGAGAGTCTCCCATTCCCAAAGTACTAGAACCCCAACCTGCAAACTGCTCATACCATACCCTGGTTATTTAATTACTGAAATTTCACTCCCAAAGCCATATAAAGCCCAATTTTCCACATTTTATCACAGAAATGGCTGCCTAGACCTCCTTGGATATTAGATCAAAAACAACCCCTCACTTAGACATTGACCACCTAGCCCTCGCAGACAAAGACTTCCAAATCAAAGACACAGTCATCTGTCGTGACCTTTTGAAAATACATTGCTAGAGTAAAGATAGATTCTTGAACAAAGCAGATGATATCCACCTTTGGGACTCAAATCTACCCAAGTATACATTCCCATAAGTCCACCTTTTCCCAGACATTGTACATTTCTACCATGCATTTTACATCCCTAGCCAAAGGGCTATAATTGCCCCAAACCAAGACTTCTTGTTTTCAATTACTGTTGAGTCTATTAACCAGATGCTTCAAATCCAGTCCATCCACAATTTGACTCCTTTGTCCATTAGAGGCCTCTTAGACCTCTATAGTACCCTAAACCCAGCGAAAATCAAGCAAATCTTTTGGAATTTTATCATTGAAGAATGCCACACTCCAAAAGGCATCCCACCTTATGCTGCCACCATTCTCTCACAAAATGGTAGGCGAATAATCACCATGCTCTCATGTATCTTAGTTTACAGAAAATATGAGCATATAGATGAGATATTCATGGCTTTTTTGTCTATTTTCACTCCAGGTCAACCCCCTGCTATTATGTTTTACTATGCTCGGTTCATTGCAGATAGAACGCATGAACAATTTACTATACTGCCCATTGAAAGAGTATTCAAGTACTCTTTAGTGTTGTTTTACATGTTTCTATATTACCAAACAGACAAGTTCCCAGTGAAGATTCAGAAAACAGATACCAGGGGAAAGGAAAGATAAGTCATCTACTGGACACCCTTGGTCCAGAGGTATAACACAACATTCACATACAAAGACTTCATACACTGTTTTGTTCACCCTATCATAAACATGCTGACTTCTAACACTCAACCTAGAATCAATGCCGAGATCAAGAGAGTACTGCAACTGGCAAAGAATAACAGAGTAGGAGACTGGTACCTCTACCAGAATCATATTGAAATCAGGATCTATGGATGTGCGTTACCCCCCTACAAATTGCATATTCTTCTTCCTTCCAAGACAAAATGATGGACTTGCATTTGGTAGATTTTGCAAACATCAACGATACATGAGGGGAAAAGCAGTTGGCCTCAAATTTGGATTTCTTTATAGTCACACAATATATCATGGTCCAGTACATCTTTTTGGAAGAATCGATACTATCAATCCATGGTTCATACCACTGAACTAATATGCCTAAGTATATACATTTAGTCTAGACCTAGCAATAGACCCTTTCACTTTGAGAAGTTAGGGCTCCATCACCTAGATTTTGAAGAAAACGTGAAGTAGGGGTGGGAGAGCTAAAAAATATAGAGGCCTCTGATATGTAAAAACTCAAAAAATAATTGGAAAACATCAAGTGGCAGCTCAAAGGCTAGAAAAAAACAAAATTTGGCAACATCTGGGAGGAAAATGTAAACTAGAGTAGAAAATGAACACCCTACAACAAGAAGCCATTCTCTATCATCCATCCAATCCATTAATCATAGAATAAGCTGCTACCCTGACTAATCTTGAAAAGCGCATGAAACAAGAAGAACTTATATGGCAACACAAATCATGGGTTCGCTAGATTAAACTAGGGGGAAGGAATATTGCGTTCTTCCATAAATCCTTGCTTCAACATCGACACCATAATCGCATATGTCCCATCATAAACCCTATGGGAGACAAACTGTTAGACTATGAGGAGAGTACTTAGGAGCTTATCCACTTTTATCAAAAAAATTAATAGGACCTTCTCAAAACAGGTCAAGGGAAATCCAACACATCATAGAATCTTTAAAAAAACACCTACGATTCTAGGCATATAGATTAATGACAAGATAAGTTTTGGATTCAAGGCAGACATGGAGTTAGTTATGGTTTCTAGAATCAATGTTTTCCAGTATTTTGTGACTATATACTTTCCCAAAAATTTTAGAGTCATAATGAATATTTACTATAATTAATGACTATATTCTCAACATGCTACTTAAGATGTAAGCCTCAAATCCAAGGACTAGGTTTAATCAAAAGAGTCTATTATTATTATGAAGCTTTGGGTGAAGTTATTAATTTAATTTAACATTAATTTAATTGTTTTTTATGGTTCAATAAGATGTCTTATCAGTTAAATCAAAATAGCTATACCAAGAATCTTTGAATAAGATCCCCTGCAACTTAAGAAAAGAATATTGTAAAATATTTTAATAAGGTCCTTTTTTACTAATGATAATATATAAGGTGGAATTGCAAGTAAGAGTTAAAAAAACATGGTAAAATATTCTAATAAGGCCCTTCCCTACTAAGCAAAATATTTAAGGTGGACTTGCAAGTTATTGTTTGATTTGGCTGAATTACTTTGCAGATTGTTGTGGTAGCACTGATAGAATTCAACTATTGCACTTAAAAAATTTTGCCTTTGCCATTTTAGAAATAAGGAATCAATTATACAAATATTGTCTATGCAATCGAACATTACCAAGATTGTATACCCAAAAGCAAGCAAAGGAAACTCTTCCAATTTTATTAATAGTTCGTTACAAATTGTTTTGATAATATAGTTTATACCATATGGTTTTATAACTTTCAAAATTATTTTATATTCTTAATTGTTTAAAAATAAATTATTATTATATTTATATAAATTTATTGCATTTATTTTTTGTGCGATCAAAGAAATATCCTTTGTGTTGAAGTTATGTAACTACTTAGAACTTTATTTTTGTAAATTCGCAATTTTGTATTAAGCAAATACCTCTGTACAAACCATGTCAAGTAGTGAATCCTTGACTAGTTCTAGCTTACCTAGGCCTAGATTATACTTAAGCGCAAAATGTCATGTATCAGTCACTAATGTCCAAAAAGCCATAGATTGAGATGGTGCTAGCCAAACTCATTAAAAAAACTACAAAGTTGGTTATAAAATCCATGATAATGAGGTAAAAAAAATTTGTAATCATGCACAAGAATTATAAATTGTAGGTGTAACTAGGATTCCTAATGGCGACCTTGTGCCACAAAGAGACAATGCAATCCATCAGCAAGGGCAACATGCGCAATGTGGCCAGGAGGTGTCGGATCTCAATGTCAGAGTGGTGTTTTTTCCAATCGCTAGGGTCAATCATCCATGATTTGGTAAAACAGGGGTAGCTCCTACATGCGAAGGAAGAGTTCATTTTTTCTCTCACTGAGGCCAAACAAGACCTTTTCTAAGAAGTGTTTGATATGCCAGTATAAATCCATCCTATGTAAGTAACGATTGAAATGAACTACTCAATCGAAAGCCTAAAGCTCAGTTGTTTCCTTTTGTGAACCATTGCCCTTGGTTGTTAATATGAGGCTTTCCCTTCTCCTTCTCTAGTGTCTTCAATTATCTCTCTTGAAGCTTATGCATTTCTAGTGGTGTTGTATTTTCTCTTTCCCTTGTGGAGGAGTTTTTCCTTCCCCTCTACCACTTTTGGTTTCAAGCTTTGTTTCTTACTTGAACCTTTTGCAATGCTTCTTTATGGTATTTGGGAAGGGTCGGGTGGGGGTGGGGGCTCACTCTTCTCCTTCCTTATACTTTTGGGCTGGGTCTATCAAACGTCCCCTTAGACATCCCCTTTTATAGCATCACCTTTATTCTCAACTCTAGTCTTTTGTGGTGATGCCATTTTCATCCTGGCAATCTTTTCTGGTCTTGGACTAGGTTTGTTTTTCCTAGGCCTATTTCTTTCTTCCCCATGCCTCGTCAAAGGGAACAAGTAAGAAGGGAGGTGCCTATTATTAGGAGCGGACCCATAGGGGAAATACAAATATTCTCCATACTCTGGAAGCTTTGCCTCATGGTTTCGAGACCTCACACAAAATCACATTCAGGGAGAAATCAACTGGATTGAGGGAGAAGCCTCCTCTCAAAGGATGTCACTCTCAAATACATAGGTTCTCAGGAAATGGGTAACTATATTCAAGAATACTATACAGAGGAGGGGAAGGTTTAATCAATATGTGCAAATTGTGGATTTTTATTGGAAAATGAAGTTTTTACTAGGACGCACTCTCCTAGACTGCCATAAGCACCATGAGGATATTCTCTGCTCCCTTGAACACCTACATTGACACCTAAGGGACCTAGACTAAAAAATGGAGGGAATAGAACAACATTTTGACATACCTCCTGTAGTAGTAAGAACATCTGAGGACCCAAACATCTTGTATTGGTTGCATTCTAGGATTGGATCACTCATCCTAGTTAAGCAATGTCAATGTTTGATGTCTTTTTTGTCACTATTGTTCTAGTCCAAGGCCACTCAGGCCAGTGTTTCAGTCTGAGTTTAGTTTTTCTCATATTTGTTAGTTTACAGTTATCTCTCTCTACTCTAAGGAGAGTTAACTGTTAGTTTTTATGCTTATTATAGATTGATGCCTATGAGCATTTACAAGCCATTTATTTTATATGGTTGCACTAGTTTCTACTTTAATGTTGTATATAATTTTTTCTTTATTATTTTTTAATTATTAGATAATATACAATAAAATAATAAACTTTTAAAATAAAATCATATTTATTTTAATATTGTAAATATTTTTTATTTGTTATAATCATTTTTTAGATAAAGTAAATTTATTTAGATTTTTTTAAAATACATATTTCATTTTAATTATCAATTCATTTCATCGCATGCATCACATTCAAATGAATTCTAATGGAAACGATTAGAATTGGTTCTAACCTTGGAGGTGGGTTTTCTTAATGTTTTTCAACCATATAAAACAAATTCTAAGGAATTCCAACTAATATGTTACATAAGTAAGGTTACATAGACCATTTTTTCTTTCAATGGATAATAATCATCACCCTCACAAGAAAAACATAGGTCAACATGAACTAATAATCATCACCATCACAAAAAAAACATAGGTCAACATGAACTATGAATAAAATATTTGAATATAAGCCCATGAAGATGATGGGGATGAATGAAGTGACACGTGATCTTCCATCTTATATTGTAACTTGAATATAAGAAGTTTTGAAACACCCATAACCTAGTGTATCTAGGCAATTCACCACAACGTCTAGAGGATGAATATTCTTAACATGCCTTAGTATCTAAGAAGTAGCTATTATTGTGCCATCATGTGGTAAATAAAGAGAATAATACTATTTTTTACCACTTCCATCCGAATGGCAAACATGTGATAAATAAAGAGAGAAACGTGAAGAAATTAAAACCTACTAAAATTCAAAACATTACGTTATTTTCAAGAAGTGGTCCAGCGACAATGTACCATATTGATTAAATTCTTTTTATGGATAAAATATATTTTACCACTCCACGAGATTGATTTACAAAATTCCACGAGGAACACAATGGAATAAATCAAATAAAATTTAAATGTAATTTAATTAAAAACCATGTTTATTAATTTTATATTTTACATAATGGAGATAATATTTTACCCCTCCACAATTCAGATTTATGAAATTCCATGAACACAATGGAAGAAATCAAATAAAATTTAAAATAGTGCAAGCTTTCAACAATCATCGCAAAAAGAATCACCTAAATCATGGTTTGATCATGCAACGGTTAAATTTGAATTAAACACCAACATATCCATGGCTCAATTTAGTAAATTTCTGAACAGCGATTGGTTGTCGTGGGATGATAACGCAGTTTTATGCTAATCCAAGGGTTGCATTTCATCAAACTAAGACTACACTTATTAGTCCCTGTTGGGACTATTAGCGTTCGATCCGCCTTTAACTCCCTATTAATTTGGGTTGACCAGAGCATTTAATTGATGTTTTTCGCTTTTACCCAAAGTTTTATTTTAGAGCCTTGATGCTTGTTTCCTTTTATCCAAAGTTTTATATTGGAGGTCTTATTGCCGGGTTGCTGAATTTCCAAATCCAAAACAAAAATTTAATCAAAGTTTGGATGGCTTGTTTCGCTTTGTGAATTTTAGACCAAAGTTTGGATCGCTCATACAGGGTAGTTTGTCCTAAGTTTTTGGTACGTGTTCTTAGTGTCCTGCATGCAGGACAAATGTTTGCATATGGTTCAACTGGGCCAGATGTTTGTGCGGCTAGTTCAATGTGTTTCACAGAGCCCTGCCGCAAAGCGCGGGGTATTTTATTTCAGGGGCAGAGAGCTCCGGGGCTGGAGGAGTTGTAGGATCAGAGTTTTCGGGGCAGAGAAATAGCAGAGGCGGGGTTTTTGGGGCGGAGGAAATTGGCCGGCTAGTGACCCCAGAGAAAACGCAGAGGCGGGGTTTTGGGGTGGAGGAAATTTGCCGGTTAGTTTCCCGAACCCTGATCTGTATTTAGGCTTTATTTTTTTTTAGCTGTATTGCAATTCATAGCTTTATTTCTATGGTGTTTTCTTCTCTTCAAGGGCTTTTCCTAGTCGGGCCTACAATGTGTGCATTCAGTTTATCAAACATGTCTGTCTGCCTGTCTTGACTCTTCAACATGCTTGGATAATATACCCCCATTGATCAATCCATGAACTAAACACATATCTTTAAAGTTTGGCCATTCCTTCTGATAATTGTATTTTTTTGGCAAATTGATCATGGTTATTCTTTTGTTTTTTCATCATTAATAATATTTGCTAGTACTGTTGCTAATTTTGTGTTTTCTGTGTTCGTTTGATAGTAAATAGTAGTGTGGCTTTTGGTCTCTCCTATTGGATATCGTTCCCCTCTATTGTATATTTAGTAGTTCACAGTATTACTTCATCCTTATGGTTCCTGTGCATATTATCGGAAAAGAAGATGGCTTCTTGTTCTACCGTGTCACAATATTTCTCTCTTGTAGCCAGTATCAGTCAGGGCATACCCTATTCGCTCTTTTTAGTTGAGGCTTTAATCATGTAAATTAATTATAGTAAGCACAAGCTGATGAACCATTGCTCCTTCATCTATTCCAATTCTTCCTTCCCTAGCCCCATATAGTCTTTTTGCATTACATTTGGCCTGACAAATATTTACATCTCTCGATGGACATCGTTTTACTTTTGCCAATGCAAAAAGAAGCTGCTTAGATCACCGAATTCAACCGTAGTTATTCAAAAGCACAGAGACATATCTGCAAAATATATTACAAAGCGCGGGGTATTTTATTTCAGGGGCAGAGAGTTCTGGGGCTGGAGGAGTTGCAGGAGCAGAGTTTTCAGGCCAGAGAAATAGCAGAGGCGGGTTTTTGGGGCAGAGGAAATTGGCCGGCTAGTGACCCCAGAGAAAACGCAGAGGCGGGGTTTTTGGGGTGGAGGAAATTTGCCGGTTAGTTTCCCGAACCCTGATCTGTATTTAGGCTTTATTTTTTTTTTAGCTGTATTGCAATTCATATGTTTTATTTTTAGATTTTTTTTTTAAACATTGGCCACATTACCAAATTAGACCAGAAATTTATCAGTTAGGATTGAATAAATTAATTATAGGAAGCACAAGCTGATGAACCAGCTAGAAATAAAAATATGGTTATGGTACATGAACTTCTTTTCATCGTCTAACCCAATCACAAACATTTGAACCCCAGTTACTAATTGGATCAAGAAACTCATGATCCTCTCTGTATGTATTTGCTTGGATTAATTTCATGAACTACTTGTCCTACTGCTAGGAAAACCATCAGAATATGCAACCACTGCCATTGATGCTGCTTCACTAGTGGCTGCCCTTGCTTTTCCTTTGCATTTGACCCTCTACCAGCAGCATCATACTTGATCCAGCAGGGGAGAGACGATCCGGTCAAACCCTTTCTTTAGGTAACGGGGAGGGCAATCTGCTTGCTATGCTTTAGCTACCTCCTTTCTTTCCAGGCGTAAGCAGAAGAAGAACCTTCTTTTTGGCTATGTTTTAGCTACCTCCATATATTGATGCAGGTGTTAGCAAAGGGTGCATTGAGAGCCGATCCCGTCGAACCCTTCTTTATTTTATGAAGCAAACCATTATAGCAACAGAATAGACAACCACTGCCATTGAACCCTTTCATTTCTGAAGCAAACCGCTAAAGCCATTGATGCTGCTTCTCTAACAGCTAGACTCGAACCCTTTCTTAGGTATCAGGGATATCCTAAGTGTGGTAGTGATCTAGCATTATTTATCATTCCAGACAGGCAGCTGTCTAAGAGCGAGTTGAGTTCAGGGTTAACCCGGGTTTAGGGTTAAGCCTTGTAATGTTGGACATTCAAAAGAGACAGAGGTAAAGACGTAAAGCCGTTGGGTATGCATGAAGGACGAGAGGCAGGCAACTGGTAAAGTTGTGGGCTCCACGACAGTCTACATGTTTGAAATATGTTTTTGTATTATACCTTTATTTTTGCATGTGTGACAAGTGTCTAGTTAAAAGCTTTGTCTTTAACTTGTTTAAAAGCTGTGTCTTTACTTTCTTACGGTTTACCTTGTTACAATACAATTTGTCTTTGATTTTATACCTGCATTGGACAATTTCGATCTCTAGACAGTATTGTATCAGCAGAATTATCCTGATTCTTTCATTCAAAAGACTTTGACCACCAACTCTACCATAGGTAAGGAACCCAATGGCATCTTGTTATCTATCACTCTGTATGGTGGAGACAATGTCTTGGGCAACGAGTGACTTTTCTAGCTCTCTGAATCCATTTGTTGTGTTGGTTTAATTGTTATGGTAGCATAAGGCGGTTCCTTGTGTATTTATTTTCAATAACTTTCCCTTAAATGAACATTCTTTCATCCATTTTTTTTCATTGCTATACATATCTTCGGTATTTGATTCCAACCAATTGAAAACTATTATTTGAACTCAAGCCACTTTGTTGATTGTTTATGAACAGCTTGAGAATGAGTGTTTTGTGTGCTAATCATCTTAGAATATGAATGTGTATGATAGCTACGTTAGTGAATTCTATAGCTGCCGCTCCTGTGCTTAAAGGGGTCAGTGATTTTTTGAATATCCAATTCAGTCTCGCCTATCGTCTAAGATAGGAGGAGCTTTGTTGGCAACAGAAAGGGGACCGTAATCCATTTATGAGCGATCAATTGCTGGCCGCACCCGGCCATATGGAGAGTTTGATTGATGCTTCTCTCCAGGCTGAAGGAGGGAAGGAAGAACGAACTCTTCAATCGGCTCTTCCTTTTTTCATTAATACCTCTTCCTTTGCTTTAGGCCATTTGTAGGGGTCATTTCAACATCCATTCATAGCCTCAAATGCCAATTTTCCATTAAGAATTAAGAATTAAGAATAGACTATCATCTCCAGTTAAGATAGACCTCTGTTAATATAGATGGTTTAGATTTCTCTCACTGAGTAATTTAACAATTGCTCCTTCATCTATTCCAATTCTTCCTTCCCTAGCCCCATACAGTCTTTTTGCATCACATTTGGCCTAACAAATATTTACATCTCTCGATGGACATCGTTGTTCTTTTGCCAATGCAAAAAGAAGCTGCTTAGATCACCAAATTCAACCGTAGTTATTCAAAAGCATAGAGACATATCTACAAAATATATTACAAAACTCCGCCAAAAAATCAGAGAGGTCATAAAAAATTAACAAATTGCAACTTTTCCAAAATTCGTACAATTATAAACTTGACTCGGATCTGAAAATTTGGAAAAACCCGCCAAAGGAAATCTGAGATTTTCCAACATTATGATATATATACAATATATATATATATATATATATATATATATTATATATATATATATATATAATAATTATATATATCATTGAAATTAATGACGGGTTCCATACCTTTTGGTGAGGCCCAACTGTTTCTTGAGCAATGTCCTCTTCTAAACAAACTTTGTACAGGCGGCGATATGCTTCTCTGATCCGAAGAATTTTAGCTGGTGTGTGTGAGCAGAGTATCTCTGTCAGAGCCCTAAAATCTGGGTATTGGCTCATCAATTCAGTTTTGGCAATAATGGCATCCCTCTCTGCTGCCTTTTTTTATTATGTCTTTCCATTGCCTCCTTTTGTCAAGTTATATTGTTCTCCAAAGCAATTTCTCCATTTCCAATTCCTTATTTATTTATAAATATGACTTGTTGCTAGAAATTTGATATTTGTCTGGCAACATAATGCAAGAGCCTATTGTTTTAATATATATATTTTGTTCAAAAAAATCATCTTCACTTTTTGCTAATTTGATCAATATTTTTTGCAAAGTTGTAGAAGACAATTGCAGAAGGCAAGTCTGGTAAGCAATTGCAAATGATGGAAGAAATAATAGATGTTGACAGTTACAAATTAAAATTACAATGCGTTTTGCCTGACAGCATTGATACTGTCTTAAAAAGAAATGGTCTTTTTAGATGAAATGCATTTTCATATACTGTAGGAGATTGTCTATTTGACTCATTCAAAATGCTTCTACATTTTCGTTATACTTCAAATGAACTACGAAATGGGTTAATAGAACATTTCCTTTTTTGCTTAAACAATAATGATGTTGAAGCAATAGAGTCATATGAGTATGAACTAGCACTTGACTTCCTATATGAGTTACATGGAATTAATGATATTGGTACATATCTTCATAGAATGTGTTGTTCTGCATCTACAAATATAAAGGAGTCTAACCGAGGTTTATGGGGTGATACCTTTTGCATACGTTGGTTAGCTAAATGGCTAGATATATCAATTGCAGTTTGGTCATTGACAAGAAAAAAAAGATATTTGCTTTTTAATCAACATGAAAATACAATTCCATATTGCATTCTCTTTCATGATGCAAATCCTGTTAGTGGTCATTATGAACCATTGCTTTACCAAAAGTTTCCAATACGCATTTGCAACCAGTCTAATATCTACTTGTCATCTATTTGCAAAGATATTGAAATCCATTGGATGCATATTACAGATAATATGCTTTTAAATGAATTAACGATCGCAAAGCAAATGACATCTAATTGTGGTGACAGTCTCTTTAATGCAATTTGCTATTTAGTGGCAACAGAATTCGATGCACAATGTTTGCGACTTTACATTGTCCAATCTTTTTGCAATGCACTTATGCATAAGAATCGAGATGCATTACATTGTTTAGAACAATACCTAGTACTTGATGTGATACACTATGCAATGAATAACAACTGGCAACAATATCTCATAAATATGGCAATGCCATATGAGCAAGGACAGGTAGAAGGCGGACCATTCTGTTTGCAATGGATATCTGTGATGTTCAAAGTCAATATCTAGGTATGGTCCTCTGTTGCTAATAACTTTGTCAGTTATAGTTCTTCTTATTTGACATGCAATCATATTGTTAACATCATTTCATTCAGGACAGATACATCACATATTCACTACCACACAATGATACAAAAATATGTTCATAATTCTCAACAACTGTACATGAAAGCAAAAGAGGATTGTAATCAATTGCATCATAAGCATATACTAGGAAAACAACAATGTATATCTCAAGTACATTTTAACAATGATATTGCATTTGAGATAGCATCTCATTTAGAACAAATGCAGCCAACTAAGCATCGTAGGCTCAATTATCACAAACTAAAGCAATTTATACGTACAAAACGCAAATGCACCAATGTACATAACAATGATAACATCTTTTGTGATAATCATCTACTAGAAAATCAACAACCTAGTTCTTGCATTAGCAACTTTGGTAAGCAATTGGAAATGATGGAAGAAATAATAGATGTTGACAATGAAAAATTCAAATTACAATGCATTGTGCCTGACAACATTGATTGTTTTTTACTAGAAAAACAACAATGTATATCTCAAGTACATTTTAACAATAATATTCAATTTGAGCTAGCATCTCATTTAGAACAAATGTGACCAACTAAGCGTTGTAGGCTCAATTATCATAAACTAAAGCAATTCATACGTACAAAAAGCAAATGCAGTGATGTAGATAACAATGATAACATCTTTTGTCATAAGCATGTACTCCAAAATCAACAATCTAGTCCTCGCATACATCTCAATAACAAGATTGAATTTGAAATAGCATATTGCTTACAAAAATTGCCCAGCTGTCATAAGCTTACTTATCACCAAATGAAGCAATTCATATGTACAAGAAGCAAATGCAATGACATATGCAAAAAAGCATCTTCTAATAAGAAGTCAAGAATGACAAGAAAGAAAGATGCAGTACGGATTTATATGGAACAAGTCGAAGACACGCCTAGGAATACATGTGCAGTTTGTACTAGATTGCATTTTGCAAAAAATATCAGATTCTTCACTATAGAGTTGCAAGAAAAGCATATGAATTTGACATTGAACAATAGGACCTTCAGCAATGAAAACATATGTGTTGCTTGCAAAAAAGCACTCAAGAATGGAAAGCTTCCACAATTTGCAACACCTGAACAAATAAGATGTAACATTCCATTGCCAACTGTAAATGCACTTTTAGATATAGAAGAAAGGCTTGTGTCATTGAGAATTGCATTTGCATAAATCAGACAATGGGGATATAGGCGATCACAAATTGGCTTAACAAGATCAATTATCAATGTACCAGTTCATATGGACATTGTGCAAAAAGCATTGCCACAATATCTAAGTGATACAATGACAATTGTAGTTGCATTAAAAAGACGATTGCAATACAAAAATGCATACCAAACAGGTAAAGTACATCCAATTATTGTCATGAAAGCTTTGAACGAACTATGTTCTAGAAGTCTTTATAAAGCTGAGAACATTTGTATAAATGAGAATTGGGCCCATGTTTTACAAGAGAATAATGAATACATTGTACAAAATTCAAACAGCGACAATGAGAGTGATACAGACAGTGATGCAAATAACGAAGCACCTACTGAAACATTGGTGCATGGATTAATAGAGTCACAACGCATCTACGATTTGCAAGACAAGATTATTGAACTAGCACTTGCTGAAGGACAACGACCACTGGGGATTTTCAAGGAAAAATATGCAGAAGAACTGAACTTTCCAACATTATTTTATGGCGATGCACGTGATCATGACATCACAAATAGGTTTAGCTACCAAAAAATTGTACAATGGGAATTGTTACAAGCAAGTGGTGACTTCTCATATCATACAACAAATTTGTTTTTCAAGGCAATGCGAATAATAATTGATAAAGTGCTTTCTTGCAGATAGGTACGAATAAGAAAAGGACAACTAAAAGGCAGGAAAATATTAGCAAAAGATGTCAAGTATCGAGCAAATTTGGAAAAGTTATTGAAATCTGATATTGGATACATAGATTTCAAGAACATTCACATATCTTCTGATCATTTGGAACAAATTAAGAAAAACATATTTGCAATGATACGACAATTGGGACCTCCAACTTTCTTTGTGACATTTACAAGTGCAGAACATCGATGGAAACCATTAGTAGATACACTGGTCACATTGTTTAGAAATAAAGCAAGTAAAAATGCTATTGATATATTAGAAGATGATGACATTGACTACCTTATAAGAAAATATCCAGTCACATGTAGCCAGTACTATAGACATAGAATTAATCCTGTAAAGCGAATGATATGTCAAGATACTACATTCTTTGGAAAAATATCTGATTACTATTTCGTAACAGAATTTCAAAATAGAGGAACTGAACATGAACATGGACTCTTATGGATAGAGAATGCTCCAATATATGGAAAACAAAGCAATTCTGAAATTGAAAAGTTTCTTGACAATTACATAACTTGTAATACAGATCATTTGGAGCCAGATGTTGCTAAATTGCATAAACATCACCATACAAGAAGTTGTAAGAAGCAAAAAATTTCAAACTGCAGATACAACTTCCCCATGCCACCAATGAAATCAACAATGATCATCGAGCCAACCAATGCACAAAATAAAAAAATCGTCGAGAAATCAATATCACTTTTGGCATTCTTGGAGCAAACAAACTACAATGATTCAATAACCCATGACAATTTCCTCCTGGAAATAGGACTAATAGAAAGTGAGTACATAGAACTATTACAACATACAGTAAAGCAACCAACAATTTTCCTGAAACGAAAACCTTCTCACATTTGGAATAACAGTTTTGCAAAGGCTATGCCTACTTTATGGAATGCAAATACAGATGCACAATTTGTGCTAAATGCATATGCCGCAACATCATATTGTAGTTCATATATGACCAAAATTGACAAGTCTATGACAAATGCATTTAGAAGAATACGCAAAGAGCATCAGAAAAATGAAATTGATGCTATGCAAATGATTCGTAAACTCGGAAATACATTACTCAATCTTCAACAAATGTCAGCTCAACAAGCAGTGCATATAACACTTTCATTTCCATTGAGTTGTAGTTCAAGGGAATGTATATTCATAAACACATCTGCAGTTGATGAACGCACACTTATGCTTAAACCGCCTATTCTTTTGAAACAAGAACCTGATGATTCAGAGGATGTTATGTGCCATTCCATTATTGACTACTACATTGGACGTCCAAGTTCCATTAGCAAAATCTGCCTTGCAGAATTTGTATCAAATTACAAGAAAGTTGGCACACCCATATCTAAAAGGAAAAAACCAAATGTTATATGATTTTTCAAATATAACAAGCACAATGATATTGAAAATTTCTATCGAGAGAAATCATTTTAATATATGCCATTTGAAAATTTTGAAGATACATTGAAACAAGAATTGCCTACGTGGCTCTCTGCATATACATTGCATGAAAAACAATTCAAGCCAATGAAGCCAAATTTACATATAACATCAATCCAACATGGGGTGATTTAGAGATTGCATCAAACGAGCAAATTAGTTCTTTGAATACTAACCAAATGAATATGCAAAACCAAGAGAACAGTTTCCATTATGAATAATATGATTTTCAATCAGACTTGCAATTTCCAAAACAGTTTGAAATGAAGAAAAAAATCAATCTTGGATTTCAAATTACTGCCCATCCATTTTTAATGGAGAACAATGAGTATTACAAACTTAGAAGAATGTTGAACAAAGAGCAACAAGCAATTGTAAAAGACGTTGCAATTAAAAAAAAAAAAAAACCAAGGAACCAGCTTACATTTTTATTACAGGTGGTGCAGGCGTAGGTAAAACACTCACAGCAAAAGCAATTGTCCAAATGCTTATACGAATTTATGATTCACAAAACACAACTGATCCTATGAAACCAAAAGGTCTAATATTAGCATACACAGGAAAGGCTGCATATAATGCAGGTGGAACAACAATCCATTCTGCATTGCTAATGCCTTCTAACAAGTCTCATTTGTTCCCACTTAGCAAAGAAGTATTGGACAACTTATCAAAGCTATATCAAGAATTGCAGCTAGCTTTCATAGATGAGGTATCGATTATTGGTAGTCGGTTCTTATATTCTATTGACAATAGATTCAAAAACATAAAACATGTCTAAACCAAATATTTTTGCAACATTGATATCATATTTTGTGGTGATTTCTATCAAGCACAACCTATTCAAGACTCTCTTATTTTTGAACAACCAAGAATCAACAATCAAACAATAACACATGATTTCTGGAAGGATAATGTCAAGTGCTTCAAATTGCATATGACTATGCGACAAACAAATGAGAGATTCATATCAGTTTTAAATAGAATGCGAACAAATTATCAAACATCTGATGATATAACATATATAAATACAAGTTGCATGCGCCCTGTACCAAATGATCCGACATTTCCCTATTTATTTTACAAAAACAAAGATGTTGCAATGCATAACAAGAAAATGTTAATGCTCATCCCTGGCGAAGAAATTTTAATTAATGCAATTGATGAAAATGAGGAGAATAACGGCAATTTCCCAACACATCAACATACAGCTATTTTGCCTTCGCAACTTCTGATAAAGCTGAACATGTTAGTTGAAATATATGCTTGCAATTATGATGCACCAGATGGGCTAGTAAATGGTGCAGATGGAATAGTTAAATCATATACCCATACAGATAAGGTCGATGTTCTATGGATTAAGTTCCATGACCCTAATATTGGTCATCGACAATCTAGAAAACTAGCTCATTTGTATACTTCAAGCATAGCACATAATTGGACACCGATACTGTGAATATCAAAAGCAATGCCTATCACATCAAAGATGGCCCAGTTGAAAATACGGAAACAATTTCCAATTCAACTTGCATGTGCACGCACAATACATAGATCACAAGGCTTAACCTTGGATAGGCTTGCATTCGACCCTACTGGAGTACAAGTGCATGGCCTAGTATACACAACACTATCACGTGTCAGAATCATAGAATCATTGTATTTGCTTAATCCTCTTAAACACAATAATTTTAAGGTTAAGCAAAAAGTAAATTGTGAAATGCAACGTTTGCAAACCACTGCAAAATGGCAATTAGAATATGACTCTTCATCAATACAATCATTGCGATCCATCTTTATTCTTTCATTGAACACCCGTAATCTTCATGCACATCTTACTGACGTATGCAATGATTATGACATAATGCAATCTGATATCTTATGCTTACAAGAAACACATATGTCATTGTGTATGCAAAATGAACATTTCAAAAATTTCAATTGCATCTCAAGTTGCATTAAGCATGGATTAATGATATTGATAAAGAAAAATATCATTATCCTTGAACATACCCATTTTGAAGAGAAACTTGTAGAAGCATTGCTCGCAAAAATAAAAGTTCACGGATTACAAATTGCAGTTCTCAATATATATGCATCGCCACATGCAAATGTAAACAATATTTTGAATTTCATTTCAAAAGCTTTATTCCACTTAGATCTAAACAATATCATAGTTATATTAGGGGACTTCAATATTGATATGCTACATTGCAATCAAAAAACAAAGTAGCTAGAAACCTACATGGAAAACTACAATCTTCATTTCCTTATTGACAAAACTAATACCATGCATAAATCATTCATTGACCATGTTTGGGAAAATCTAGCTAATATAAAATATAGAATTTTCATATTGGATACATATTGGTCTGATCATGATACAATATCTCTTGTCCTTGAGCTATGATATACACATGAAACAGTTTACAAAATTGCAAATTTTGACATTTTTGCAATACCTCATTGTTTTTACCATTTCTATTTTACTAAAGCATATTACAATATTCTTTTTGTACTAAACCAAATAATAACACTATACATACTATGCATTCTATCGGATAGTATATTTCAAATCGGACAGCATATGTATTTATGAGTTGCATGCCATTACAAAAATCAAGATTAGGTAATAAGCATTTAAAACATTTTAACATCGGTTTTTTGCAATAAGTGCTCTTCATATTTGATTATATCCTCTCCCAGTTTGTTGCAATAAATTCTCTTCATATTCGATTATATACTCTCCCATCTGATCTTGAAGTATTCCAGCTTCATTTCAAATTAGTCCGTATATGTATTTATTACTGCGTCTGTCAGAAATTTATCACGCATTCAAGTCTTGCAATTTTGCACATGTTTCCCTATTTGGTTCTACACGACTTCTCGGTTGCATCTCTTTTAGCACATAGGTTCCAAAAATGATCCTTCTCCACTTACATACTGACATACATCTCTCTGCTTCAGATAACATGGAATCCATTAACATCAGCCAAATTACTCAACTGGCAGCATTGTTTCTCTTAGCATTTTTTCTAATGACTCTTCTGATTATGGACATCCTAAAAGTAGAAGCACAAAGAAAAAAGAAACCAAGAAATAGCCAGTAACAATAACATCTCCAACCAAGAGCATAGGAATCTACGACAATCTATAACAAGTCACATTTTTGAGGACACATTGTCAAACCTCTGAATATCAAACCTATTTTTGCATTATTTTACGGCGTGGCTCTATTCTAATTTTGAACTGAAATCACTTCACTTCTTGCGCAATATACCAAAGGAACCTTTTCTTCTTCAACTTATCACCTGCCTACTTTATCTATGTTAGTTAGACACGACACAATTTGAAAAAAAAAGGGGTTTTATAACCTATTGAACAATTATACTATGCACTCTCAGTTTTGTATTTAAATGAAATTACTGGTTTAATTATGCTTTTCATTACTACTAGCACCAACAAGAAACTGACTCATGTTACTACTTGTAAGTATTATGCTGATGATAGTTTTGAATGACTAAATTCCTATTTCAAAAGTTCAATATGCCATCCAAAGTCTCTTATTTGAACCACTTGCGAAGTGCTAAGGTGAGGGTTTGTAATTATTATGACATTGTTGCTATATTCTTTACTACATAATGGTAACCCAACTCACAAAATGCAACGATGTTAACTACAGTCATCCCTCCTTGGATGTAAGCCATGGTCCCTCTTGAAACAACAAGTAAGAATCGACTCTTAAACCCTCTTGTCCAATTTGGTCCTTCTATTGCATTGTTCATTAATTTTAACCCATATCCGTTGTTTGCTGCAGGTAAGGGTTACCACGCTCAAATTCTGGGTACATTGAGGACTATGTCGTCGTTTCCGTTTAACACAACTTATTTTCCCAGGTTCTTTTCTTGCTCCACTCCATCACCAAAATAGTCAGAACGAGATCTTAAGTTATATGGTCATGGCTACTTTTGTTAGTTTTCTTAGTTTTTGTTTAAGTAAATAGTTTTGTCGGATGGTATCTATGCATCCCACCGGTTGTAGTCTTACACAACCATTAAATTGTCTGAAGAATTTCTTTTCTTTTTGGTTTAACTTACACAGGACTGTAATTTATCTTTTATAGGGGTTCGGCATAATATTACAACCCCAGTTTGTATCTAAACCCAGACCCACAATATGGCCTCATGTATTCATCAATGCAAATTATGCCAATGAAACCCTTTTCAATTAAGCAACACAAGCATCCTATCATAAATTTCCAAATATGACCTCATCTATTTATGAATGCAGATTGTACCAGTAAAACCTTTTTCAATTGAACAAACGACCAAGAAAAAAGAACAACAACATGGAACATGAACAAACAGAGTATATTCTTCTTGCCTTTCCTTTCCTATGGATCTTATATTCTTGTTCACTTTTTACTTTTATATGTTCTTTTAATTTCCACTGAATATATCTTACTATTCTATAACATAGCATAAATCTTGAAAGAGAAAAAGAAACAATTGAAGAAATAGAATGCATAACCCAATTAGAAAGGGCAAGCCAACCGCTTGTTTTGCAAAGGTATGTCTATGACAACTATACAAATATGCTAATTTGTATTTAGAATATTAATGTTTACTATATATGCATTCTATTTTTACATATGT
>APFE031076551.1:10126-39019 GCA_000404065.3 Pinus taeda | reverse complement strand
ACCTATTTCTGCATTACTTTACGGCTTGACTCTGTTCTGATTTTGAACCGAAACCACTTCACTTCTTGCGCAATATGCCAGAGGAACCTTTTCTTCTTCAACTTATCATCTGCCTACTTTAGCTATGTCAGTTAGACAGGTTGGACACAATTTGAAAAAAGGGGTTTTATAACCCAGTGAACAATTATACTATGCACTCTCAGTTTTGTATTTAAATGAAATTACTGGTTTAATTATGCTTTTCATTACTACTAGCACCAACAAGAAACTGACTCCTGTTACTACTTGTAAGTATCATGCCGATGATAGTTTTGAATGACTAAATTCCTATTTCAAAAGTTCAATATGCCATCCAAAGTCTCTTATTTGAACCACTTGCGAAGTGCTAAGGTGAGGGTTTGTAATTATTATGAAATTGTTGCTATATTCTTTACTGCATAATGGTAACCCAACTCACAAACTGCAACGATGTTAACTACAGTCATCCCTCCTTGGGTGTAAGCCACGGTCCCTCTTGTAACAACAGGTAAGCATCAACTCTTAAAACCTCTTGTCCAATTTGGTCCTTCTATTGCATTGTTCATTAATTTTAACCCATCTCCGTTGTTTGCTGCAGGTAAGGGTTACCACACTCCAATTCTGGGTACATTGAGGACTATGTCGTCGTTTCCATTTAACACAACTTATTTTCCCAGGTTCTTTTCTTGCTCCGCTCCATCACCAGAATAGTCGAAATGAGATCTTAAGTTATATGGTCATGGCTACTTTTGTTAGTTTTCTTAGTTTTTGTTTAAGTAAATAGTTTTGACGGATGGTATCTATGCATCCCACATTTGTAGTCTTACGAACCATTAAATTAAACATCTCCAACCAGGAGCATAGGAATCTACGGCAATCTATAACAAGTCACATTTTTTAGGACACATTGTCACATTTTTGAGGACACATTGTCAAACTTCTGAATATCACACCTATTTCTGCATTATTTTACGGCTTGATTCTGTTCTGATTTTGAACCGGAACCACTTCACTTCTTGCACAATATGCTAGAGGAACCTTTTCTTCTTCAACTTATCATCTGCCTACTTTAGCTATGTCAGTTAGACAGATTGGACACAGTTTGAAAAAAGGGGTTTTATAACCCAGTGAACAATTATACTATGCACTCTCAGTTTCGTATTTAAATGAAATTACTGGTTTAATTATGCTTTTCATTACTACTAGCACCAACAAGAAACTGACTCCTGATAAATATTATTGTTGACAGTAACTTATTTGCGGACAATAATTTGGAAATATGACCTAAATGTTGAACACATAGTTCAGAGTTCAACTTTACTACTTGTAAGTATCATGCTGATGATAGTTTTGAATGACTGAATTCCTATTTCAAAAGTTCAATATGCCATCCAAAGTCTGTTATTTGAACCACTTGCGAAGTGCTAAGGTGAGGGTTTGTAATTATTATGAAATTGTTGCTATATTCTTTACTTCATAATGGTAACCCAACACACAAACTGCAACGATGTTAACTACAGTCATCCCTCCTTGGGTGTGAACCACGGTCCCTCTTGTAACAACAAGTAAGCATCGACTCTTAAACCCCCTTGTCCAATTTGGTCCTTCTATTGCATTGTTCATTAATTTTAACCCATCTCCGTTGTTTGCTGCAGGTAAGGGTTACCATGCTCAAATTCTTGGTACATTGAGGACTATGTCGTCGTTTCCGTTTAACACAACTTATTTTCCCAGGTTCTTTTCTTGCTCCGCTCCATCACCAGAATAGTCGGAACAAGATCTTAAGTTATATGGTCATGGCTACTTTGGTTAGTTTTCTTAGTTTTTGTTTAAGTAAATAGTTTTGTCAGATGGTATCTATGCATCCCACTGGTTGTATTCTTACGAACCATTAAATTGTCTGAAGAATTTCTTTTCTTTTTGGTTTAACTTACACAGGACTGGGGTTCGACATAATATTACGACCCCAGTTTGTATCTAAACCCAGACCCACAATATGACCTCATATATTCATCAATGCAAAGTATGCCAATGAAACCCTTTTCAATTAAGCAACACAAGCATCCTATCATAAATTTCCAGATATGACCTCATCTATTTATGAATGTAGATTGTACTAGTAAAACCTTTTTCAATTGAACAAAACGACCAAGAAAAAAGAACACCAACATGGAACATAAACAAACAGAGTATATTCTTCTTGCCTTTCCTTTCCTATGGATCTTATGTTCTTGTTCACTTTTTACTTTTATATGTTCTTTTAATTTGCACTGAATATATCTTACTATTCTATAACATAGCATAAATCTTGAAAGAGAAAAAGTAACAATTGAAGAAATAGATTGCATAACCCAATTAGAAAGGGCAAGCCAACTGCTTGTTTTGCAAAGGTGTGTCTATGACAACTATACAAATATGCTAATTTGTATTTAGAATATTAATGTTTACTATATATGCATTCTATTTTTACATATGTATGGTTCTATGGTTTTAATGTTCTTGTTCATTTTTTAGTTCTATATGCTCTTTCAAATTGAACTAAATATATGCTGATATTCTATAACATAGCATAAATTCTGAAAAAGGAAAAGAAACAATTGAAGAAATAGAGGGCATAAATCAAATAGAAAAGGCAAGCCAACCGCTTGTTTTGAAAAGGTATGTTTATGACAACTATACAAATATGCTATTTTATATTTAAAATATTAATGTTTATTATATATGCATTCTCTTTTTACATATGTATATTTAAATCTATATAAATTAGAAAATGTTGGACGAGTGGAGAAAGCACTTGTAGTAAGTCCCCCCAGACAATGCAGCAAGAAGACATGTACAGGTTAGATATGATAATTTGTTTATTAATTGCTTATCACAAAATACATGTGATAATATCCACATCATATTGAAATGTGCATTTAATTGTGTTAGTCCAACTGAAACAATCACAACAAAACTTGATTCAACAAATGTACAAAATGATACATCAAAAAGGTATGCATATGAAACACAACATTGTAATCTATTTATACTTATTCAGTTTTTAGGAGAAACATAGCATTGTAGAAATGTTTATAACAGTATCTAACTAAGCAATTTTTATAGGCAAAAACAGATACTGCCAATTAAAGTATCAATTGAAGATCTCAATAGTCGTAGAATTGGGCAACGATTTGTTGGAGACATAATGGTTGTCTATACTGCATTCCTTGATAAAGCAAACAAATCACGTCAAATATTACGAGCTGATTTGATAGATGCTCAAGGAATGATGACTATAGCGTTAACTGTACCTGCACATTTAGTGGAGCGACATGAACATAAAATTTTGCAAGGCAATAGCATCTCAATTACAAATTTCAGGATATTGCCTAAAACTGTTCATGATCGTGGTGACTATGACAAAATAATTTTGCTTAATGAATCAAGTATCATAGAAACTGCACCTGAAGTTTGCAAAGAATATCGCTTCATTCCCAATACAACCATTAGGAAATTTGTAAACAAAAAAGAAATGTACCCAATTGGCACAATCGCTGTAGCCGTTACACTTGCCAAACGGGTTGGATTGCATTACATACTCCATATCAAAGATGGAGATTCTAAAAATGACAATGCAACTGTATGTATTTGCATGTTACTTATTCCTAATTTTCAGTAGATAACATGCATCACTTCATTATATAGTTATTGTAATTTGTCTAATTGTAATTTGTTTCTTGCACTTGCAATTTTTCAATGGATAACAATTTCTCTCTTGTAGTTGCAATTATTTGACATGTATGAACAATTTTTCCTTTCAATGGAAAAACAACTGCAGAAAGGAGACTCCCCCCTCATCCTTTTCAAAAATTTAACAAAAAAGGTAAACACAAAAGAAACAATATTCAGAGCATCAAAGTCAATGTTCATGACTGAACTTAACACAGATGCAGTAAAAAATCTCAAAAAACTAACTACATCTACCCATGCTGTAAGTATAACAATAATGGTGTTTTTACTAGCTTTGCATTTGCCATGTAATAATGTAAATTAATGTTTCAATATTTTATAAACAGGTCGAAGGTATTCTGATGGCAACAAATCCATATTCAACTCCTTTCGAACCTGTTTGTGCAATTTGTAACTCCCCAGTCAATTCATCCATAGTGATAACCAATGGGACAATTTTCTATTCACAGTGCAATGATAACTTCCCTTTCATCTACAAGCATTGTATAAATGCTGTAATAGAATCCATTTCAAATAACTTTGTCCAGTGCATTATCAGGCAACCCTTAGTACAAGACTTGCTTCCTGATTTAAAAGCAATGTCATATGAGGCATATTTGCAACAAAAAGATACCACTGTTTACATGTTACGTGACTTCAAAATTCACAGCAAGTTCACACTCAATGAAGATAGTGAACTATTACATGTCGAGTAACAAATGGAAGGTACATCAACATATGCCTTAACATCTTTTGTCTCAAATATGTCCTCTATTCAATTCACAATGTTATCATTTTACTATAACTAACTATTTCTAATATAGATCACAAAATCCAGGAACATGGCAAGCTTCACGTACACAGCATATGAAAAAGTAATATGAATATGTTTCTTCATATTGGTTTGGTATCTTCTCTCTTTGATTGCCTTGTTGATTGGGGTTGTTAAAAACAGCATGGTGCTTCAGGAGAACCATTATCATCGCTTCCTGTGCACAATAAAGGAAGGGCAGTTATATATGGAACGTAGATGCACATGCAGTGTGCTTTTGAAGATAAGGCTGGAGACGTTAAGTGATCTAACATTAATATTGAATAAGATAGGACAACTTTACTACTATTATCACTGTTTTTGTAAGGTGAATTCAAGATCTGGTTTATCCATGACAAATTGCCCTGTAGGGCTGGGGTTGTTAAAAGATGAAATATTTTCTGCTGATGCTATTTTGTGACTTATATGAATTACTAATTTTCCAGTCATTTCTGTTAAGTTCATAATAATATTTGCATCCACTGTTCCAAGTTTTGCAAATCACGATTTACTACTGTTATCACTGTTGTTGTAAGGTGAATTCCAGATCTAGTTTATCCATGACAAATTGCCCTGTAGGGTTGGGGTTGTTAAAAGATGAAATATTTTCTGCTGATGCTATTTTGTGACTTATATGAATTACTAATTTTCCAGTCATTTCTGTTAAGTTCATAATAATATTTGCATCCGCCGTTCCAAGTTTTGCAATTCGCTCGGGTAACAAATGGAAGGTACATCAACATATGCCTTAACATATTTTGTCTCAAATATGTCCTCTCTTCAATTCACAATGTTATCATTTTACTATAACTAACTATTTGTTATATAGATCACAAAATCCAGGAACATGGCAAGCTTCACATACACAGCAGATGCAAAAGTAATATGAATATGTTTCTTCATATTGGTTTGGTATCTTCTCTCTTTGATTGCCTTGTTGATTGGGGTTGTTAAAAACATCATGGTGCTTCAGAAGAACCATTA
This sequence comes from Pinus taeda, assembly GCA_000404065.3. Lineage (NCBI taxonomy): Eukaryota > Viridiplantae > Streptophyta > Pinopsida > Pinales > Pinaceae > Pinus > Pinus taeda. The sequence continues at coordinate 33,495 of APFE031076551.1, read as the reverse complement.
TCATCGCTTCCTGTGCACAATAAAGGAAGGGCAGTTATATATGGAACGTAGATGCACATGCAGTGTGCTTTTGAAGATAAGGCTGGAGACGTTAAGTGATCTAACATTAATATTGAATAAGATAGGACAGATTTACTACTGTTATCACTGTTTTTGTAAGGTGAATTCAAGATCTGGTTTATCCATGACAAATTGCCCTGTAGGGCTGGGGTTGTTAAAAGATGAAATATTTTCTGCTGATGCTATTTTGTGACTTATATGAATCACTAATTTTCCAGTCATTTCTATTAAGTTCATAATAATATTTGCATCCACGTACACAACAGATGCAAAAGTAATATGAATATGTTCCTTCATATTGGTTCTCTTTGATTGCCTTGTTGATTGGGGTTGTTAAAAACAACATGGTGCTTCAGCAGAACCATTATCATCACTTCCTCTGCACAATAGAGGAAGGGAAGTTATATATGGAAGGTAGATGCACATGCAGTGTGCTTTTGAAGATAAGGCTGGAGATGTTAAGTGATCTAACATTAATATTGAATAAGATAGGATAGATTTACTACTGTTATCACTGTTGTTGTAAGGTGAATCCCGAATTTGGTTTATCCATGACAAATTTCCCTGTAGGGCTGGGGTTGTTAAAAGATGAAATATTTTATGTTGATGCTATTTTGTGACTTATATGAATCTCTAATTTTCCAGTCATTTCTGGTAAGTTCATAATAACATTTGCATCCACTGTTCCAAGTTTTGAAATTCGCGATTTACTACTGTTATCACTGTTGTTGTAAGGTGAATTCCAGATCTAGTTTATCCATGAAAAATTTCCATTCGTGATTTACTACTGTTATCACTGTTGTTGTAAGGTGAATTCCAGATCTGTTTTATCCATGATCTAGTGAATTGCTGATGCTATTTTAAATTTCAATTAGCTGTAGGGTGTTGTAGTCACAGTAGCTGCTGAGCTGAGTTTGAATGGATAGAATTGATTTGGGATTTAAATCATTAGGAATTGCTGTGTTGTTCTGAGAAAAATGTTGAATGTTGCAGTGCCATACAAGGAAGGTGATGGATCTTCCAAGAGGTTTACAGTCCCAATTGTGCAGGGATTGGCTTCCAACCACCTTCTTCCTGAAAGATATATCAGATCAGAGAATGAGAGACCATCTCTATCTAATACTCCCCCTCAAATTGGCATCCCTGCCATCGATATGAAGTTGTTGTTGGGAGAGAATGACTGCAGGCCCAAAGAGATGGAGAAACTTGCCATGGCGTGCCAGGAGTGGGGATTCTTCCAGGTAGATTGATTAAGTGGATGATAAATTGGTATTTTTTTGGGGTCATTAATGAACATTTGTAACCAAGTTTTTAGGTTAGTTCAACCTGTCTATATTGATGTTGTTAAAGTACTTTTGTTATTAAAAAATCAGTAGTTCAATTCTCTACATTTCAATTATGTAGTTCAGTCCGGAAAAAATGATCTTTTCAAGTAAATTTGTTTATTACAAATATTCTTGCTATGACTGATTTCCTGAGGCCATTGTCTGTTACAAATATTCTAACTGTTACAAATTACGAGGGACAGTGAACCACATAGGAAAAAATGAACAATTTGTAACCAATGGTGTCGGTGTCTCTTATTTTATAGGTGTTGAATCATGGGATTTCTGGTTCTCTGATGGAGCAAATGAAGAGAGTTACCAGGGAGTTCATTCTTCTTCCATTGCAGGAAAAGGTAGAGTACGCAGTGCAAGAGAACGAAGGCTATGGTCAGGCCTTTGTATTCTCCGAGGACCAGCAGCTGGACTGGTCAGACCTGGGGTTGTTAAAAGATGAAATATTTTCTGCTGATGCTATTTTGTGACTTATATGAATCACTAATTTTCCAATAAGATAGGACAGATTTACTACTGTTATCACTATTGTTGTAAGGTGAATCCCAGATCTGGTTTATCCATGACAAATTGCCCTGTAGGGCTGGGGTTGTTAAAAGATGAAATATTTTCTGCTGATGCTATTTTGTGACTTATATGAATCACTAATTTTCCAGTCATTTCTGTTAAGTTCATAATAATATTTGCATCCACGTACACAGCAGATGCAAAAGTAATATGAATATGTTCCTTCATATTGGTTCTCTTTGATTGCCTTGTTGATTGGGGTTGTTAAAAACAACATGGTGCTTCAGCAGAACCATTATCATCGCTTCCTTTGCACAATAGAGGAAGGGCAGTTATATATGGAAGGTAGATGCACATGCAGTGTGCTTTTGAAGATAAGGCCGGAGATGTTAAGTGATCTAACATTAATATTGAATAAGATAAGACAGATTTACTACTGTTATCACTGTTGTTGTAAGGTGAATCCCAGATCTGGTTTATCCATGACAAATTGCCCTGTAGGGCATTTTCTGCTGATGCTATTTTGTGACTTATATGAATCACTAATTTTCCAGTCATTTATGCTAAGTTCATAATAATATTTGCATCCATTGTTCCAAGTTTTGCAATTCACGATTTACTACTGTTATCACTGTTGTTGTAAGGTGAATTCCAGATCTGGTTTATCCATGACAAATTGCCATTCACGATTTACTACTGTTATCACTGTTGTTGTAAGGTGAATTCCAGATCTGGTGAATTGCTGATGCTATTTTAAATTTCAATCAGTTGTAGGGTGTTGTAGTCACAGTATCTGCTGAGCTGAGTTTGAATGGATAGAATTGATTTGGGATTTAAATCATTAGGAATTGCTGTGTTGTTTTGAAAATAATGTTGAATGCTGCAGTGCCATACAAGGAAGGCGATAGATCTTCCAAGAGGTTTACAGTCCCAATTGTTCAAGAATTGGCTTCCAACCACCTTCTTCCTGAAAGATATATCAGATTAGAGAATGAGAGACCATCTCTATCTAATACTCCCCCTCAAATTGGCATCCCTGCCATTTATATGAAGTTGCTGTTGGGAGAGAATGACTGCAGGCCCAAAGAGATGGAGAAACTTGCCATGGCGTGCCAAGAGTGGGGATTACTTCAGGTAGATTGATTAAGTGGATGATAAATTGGTACTTTTTTGGGGTCATTAATGAACATTTGTAACCAAGTTTTTAGGTTAGTTCAACCTGTCTATATTGATGTTGTTAAAGTACTTTTGTTATTAAAAAATCAATAGTTCAATTATCTACATTTCAATTCTGTAGTTCAGTTCGGAAAAAATGATCTTTTCAAGTAAATTTTTTTATTATAAATATTCTTGCTATGACTGATTTCCTGAGGCCACTGTCTGTTACAAATATTCTATCTGTTACAAATTTCGAGGGATAGTGAACCACATAGGAAAAAATGAACAATTTGTAACCAATGGTGTCGGTGTCTCTTATTTTATAGGTGCTGAATCATGGGATTTCTGGTTCTCTGATGGAGCGAATGAAGAGAGTTACCAGGGAGTTCATTCTGCTTCCGTTGCAGGAAAAGGTAGAGTACGCAGTGCAAGAGCACGAAGGCTATGGTCAGGCCTTTGTATTCTCCGAGGACCAGCAGCTGGACTGGTCAGACCTGGGGTTGTTAAAAGATGAAATATTTTCTGCTGATGCTATTTTGTGACTTATATGAATCACTAATTTTCCAATAAGATGGGACATATTTACTACTGTTATCACTGTTGTTGTAAGGTGAATCCCAGATCTGGTTTATCCATGACAAATTTCCCTGTAGGGCTGGGGTTATTAAAAGATGAAATATTTTCTGCTGATGCTATTTTGTGACTTATATGAATCACTAATTTTCCAGTCATTCCTGTTAAGTTCATAATAATATTTGCATCCACTGTTCCAAGTTTTGCAATTTGCGATTTACTACTGTTATCACTGTTGTTGTAAGGTGAATTCCAGATCTGCTTTATCCATGACAAATTGCCATTCATGATTTACTACTGTTATCACTGTTGTTGTAAGGTGAATTTTCCAGTCATTTCTGTTAAGTTCATAATAATATTTTCATCCACTGTTCCAAGTTTTGCAATTCGCTGCAGACCCCGGCAGGGACTACCGCCACCGCAGTGGCTCCTTGTTATATATATTGCATGATCTCTCCATCTTTTTTATATCTCCTACCACGCGCACTCTGTCTCTGTCGATCTCTCTCTCTCTCTCTCGTGTTAGAGTTGTGTGTTAAAAGGTGCCTTGTACATTGTGTGTTGTAATTTGTGTGCGCTTTGTGCTCTTTCTCATGTTAGAGTTGTGTGTTAAAGGTGCATAGTATATTGTGTGTTAATTTGTGTGCACTCTGTATATTGTGTGGCGTATATGTGTGTTATGTTTTTGCATTTCCATGTATGTTTGGTGATGTACTTTCTGTTGAAACTATATGCTATGTTTTTGCATTTCTATCTATGCTTGGTGATGTATTTTATGCAGAAAGTGACGACGAAGTCGCGGCTGTGCTTCTCCAAAATTGTTCACCTCACTGATCGTCTGGACTAGGGATCAAACTTATGAGGTAATGGCAGTGGCCAAAATTCCTTTAAATATCTGTAGGATCAGGGTATAAGTCAGTAAAATTTCCATAGATCTTTGTTCACTAGATATATTGCAATCAAACTTAAGAGACGAGGTATGGCAGTGGGCAAAATTCCTTTAAATATCTGTATGATCAAGTTATAAGTCAGTAAAATTTTCATAGATCTTTGTTAACTAGATATATTGCAAGCTTTAATTTAACTTTTAAATTCTTGCCCTGATTTTAAAAGGAATCTTTCTTTCTCTGGTTTTACTTCAAACTTCGGTGATTTCTATGATTTATCCTTGAATTAAATAATAATTGAAGGCTTAATGAAATATTTCCTCTCTTATTTAAGTTTTGTGACTTAATCTTCAATTAAGTAATAGATGCTTAAAGAAACCATTCTGTTTGGTTTCACATGAAACGATCGTTGTGTTCTGTGTTAATTAAATAACCAATGCTTAAGGAAATCATTCGCTCTCATTTTATTACAAATTATTGCCACCGTCTGCAATTTCGCTACAAATTCAAATATCTAAAGGCCTAATAAATTATGTTTCTCTGTTTTTTACTACAAACTATTGGGCCTTGTGTGATTTAATTGTATTTATTTAATTAAGTAAAGATTCAAAGAAATATGCAAACTCTTGGAGACAAAGTTTTTTGATTTGTCCATAAATTAAAATTTAACTCGGTCACTGCTTTGAATGATCTTAATCATGTAAGTTTTTTGCAATATTTTGGTTCATTTGCACATTTTCAATGTGATTTATCTATGAAGGACATATTGTACTCTTAGAAGCATCTTTATCTTGGAATTTATGGTAATTTTTTTGAGTTTTCGCTGCAATTTTCACCTTGATTTGCTCTCACCTTAAAAAAAATGTGCTTGCTACATTGCTTAGGTCTTATGTTGGAGTTTCACATCTAAGAGAATGCAGAATTCGGTGGGAAATGATGCTGTTAAAAGCATAGTGATTCCATTTTAGTGTGAAATATGTGAGGCTATTCAATTTTGTTAAAAGTAGTATTACTTGCATTTTATTGTGAAGATGTGTAAACCTGTTGAAGAAATATTTCACTCTTATTATGTATATGCGACTGGATCTCTCCATTTCTTTATCTCCTACCACACGCGCTCTGTGCGCTCTCTCTCTCGCCTCAGTGTTGTGTGTTAAAAGGCGCCCTGTATATTGTGTGTTAATTTGTGTGAGCCCTGTGCTCTATATATTGTTTGGAGTTTGTGTGTGCAATGGTTTTGCATTTGTGTGTATGGCTGGTGATGTGTTTTCTTTTGTATTTATTATAAGTGAGAAAGGAGATGATATCACGGTGCGTTATTATGAAAGTGACGAGGAAGCCGCGGCTGTGCTTCTCCAAGATTTTTCACCTCACCTGCTTTGGACTAGGCATCAAACTTACCAAGTAGTCACAATGGCGAAGATTACTTTAAATTTCAGGGCAGAAGTCCATAAAATTTTCATAAATTTTTGTTTGGTAGATATATTTCAATCTATAATTTAGCTTTCAAATTCTTCCCCGATTTTGAAAGACATCTTTCTTTCTCTGGTGTTACTTCAAACTTTGGCTATTTTTGTGAGTTATCCGTTAATTAAATAACTGAAGGCTTAATCTTGTTTGTATTTTGTGATTTAGCCTTAAATTAAATAGCCAATGCTTAAAGCGACCATTCTCTCTGGTTTTACAGGAAACTATTCTGGGTTTTATGTGTAAATAAAAAATATGCTTAAAAAATATCATTCGAGTCTCTGATTTTGCTACAAATTATTGCAACTTTATGCAATTTACCTATTAATCAAATAACTAAAGGCTTAATAGATTATCTTTTTCTGGTTTTACTACAAGCTATTGGGCCTTGTTTGGTTTATCAATGAAAGCTGCAAATTGTTGGAGAGAGTCTTGTGATTTTTTGCTAAATTAACAAGTAACTCATTCACAGCGTAGATCATTTAGATTTATTGCAAAATATTGGTTTGCTTATTTGCACATTTTCAATGTGAATTAGCTACGAAGGACATATTGTAATCTTAAAAGGCTTTTATCAAAAACGTTACATGTTTTCCATATAATTTATTCTTAAAATTATGTAAATCAAAATTAAAAGAAACCTTTACTATTTGAATTGTGATTTATTTGTAAATCACTTATCTAAACCTTAATGAAACCTTTGATATCCATAAGCTAGTGTTTTCTTTGAATTTTCACTGCAATTTTAGCCGTCATTGGATCTCACCTTAAAATTTTTGCCGCCAAAGAAAACTTTGCTCACTGCATTCACCCGAAAACTGGAGTTTCTCATCAACAAAATGACTAGTTCGGCGGGAAATTAGTGGCGTACACTTACGATACCTTCAAGGTAAGCCTATTTTAGTCTGTGCAAGAAATATTAGTCTATGAGATATGCAAACCTATATTTTAGTCCATGCCTTCATTTTAATGTGAAACTATTTCATTCTATCAAAAGAATACTGCTCAGAATCTAGAATGTTGTAACTTATAGTCAATTTTTTTTAAGCCTTGGTATGATTAGGTTAATTTTACACATCTATATCTTTTATATTATGCCTCTTGTCTATATTTTCTATATTACTTAATTACTTTAATAAATTTCAAGTAACAATAGTAATTGCAAAATCTCCATCACATATAACAAATAAAAATGGACTAAATTCTGTTTATGGAAAAACTCCCCATCATCATATTAATTTCATTTATTAAAATTTATATTTTAATTTAATAGGATAATAAACTGTACTAATATTTATTTTTTATATATAAATTTTCTTAATTTAATTTTAATTTTTAATTTTTATTTAATAAAAATAGGTAAATTGAAAACTAAATTTACAAAATATTATTTTAAGCTACAAAATACTATTCTAAGTTTTCAAAATAAAATACATGAAATTCAAACTTAGCAAAATATAACCCTTCAAACATGCAATATCTTAAAAAAAAAAAAAAACCCTACAAATTCTAGCCATATAGATTAATGATGAGATGAGCTTTGGATTCAAGGGAGGGAAGCACTTAGTTATGGTTTCCGTCTTTTCGAGTGTTTGGTGAACTGTATATTTTCAAATTTGTTGAGTAGTTGATGACCATATTCAAACTCTTCGGGCGTTCTCTCCCCCTCCCCAAAAAAAATCCTTCTTTCTATGGTTTTAGTGCTAACATCTAAGCTTTCTATGATTAACTTAAATACTTTCCTCTTTTGTTTCTAAAGAAAACATTTTCTCTGGTTTTACTGCAAACTATTGTGGGCGTTCATTTTACATGTAAATTAAATAACTAAAGCCTAGTCTTTGTGGCCTTTACTGTCACATTGTGTGATTTATGTGGTCTTTACCGTCACATTGTGTGATTTATTTGTGTTTTATTAAGGAAATGTTTTTTCTTTGGTTTTACGTGACTTTTTTGGTAAATTAACATTAATTTTCTTGAAGCTTTAAAAAAAATCTGGATTATATTAATTTATTGCAAGATATTGTTTAATTTACACAATCTTTCATTTTTTGTTTTACTCCACAGTGCAAAAAATCTTGTGATCTATTTGTAAATTAGCATTAAATCCCTTAAAGCTTTAAAAAAAACTTGATTATATAGATTTATTACCAAAATATTGGTTAATTTGTACATTTCTCAGTATGATCAACTGGTAAAGGACATACTATAATCTGAAAAGGATCGTTCTTCTTGAGATGTTTTCAAAAAATTGTTTCATTTTCCAATTTTCCTTCCATATAATTTATAGATAAACTACCAAAATAAAAATGAAGAGAAATATTTAATTTTTTATTTAGAATTTTATTGTAAATTATTAATCAAAAGCTTCAAGAAATCTTTGCTATCCATATCTACTACAAGTTAGTGCTTTGTTCCACTGTGATTTGCTCTCAGTTAAGAGAAATTTTGTTGTTTGGTGGGGTAGTTGCATTCCTTAAGTGTTCTACTAAAATTTCCTGGCACTAACTTAAATAGAATGCCTAATCTGATGAGAAATAAGTCTCTTGCACTGATTTCATTATGTAAAAGAATATTGCTTATATATGCAAAAGCTTTTCAATTAAAACAATAGGGCTTCCATATTAGTTTGAGATGTATATTGGAGCCTCACAATTTTGTAGAGTATTGTTTTACTGGTCAATTTTTTCATAAGTTTTTAGGATTTTACAGTTCTCCCGTCAAGTTGTTTTATAAGATGTCTTACTAATTAAATCAAAATAGTTATATGAAGAATGTTAGAATGAGATCTTTGCAACTAAATAAAATATTTTAATAAGGTTTTATGCTCTTAAGAAAAATATTTAAGTTGGATTTGCAAATTATAGTTTGTTTTAGCTGCATTACTTTGAAGATTGTTGTGGTAGTGTTGATAAAATTCAACTATTACAATTGAAAAATTTGACCTAAATTTTAGAAATAAAGAAATGAATATACTCTAAGCAATGGAACATACCCAAATTGTCTACTCAAAAGGAGAGGAAATTTTTCCAATTTTAATAATATTTCCTCACAAAGTATTTTAATAATGTAATTCAATATCATATAATATTAAATTGGTTGAATTTAATTTTTATGTTTTTAATTAAATAAAAATTACTTATTATTTATGTTCATAAAAACTAGCATAAACATAATGCAAAGTGTATATGTTATAAAAACATTTTTTTTTTAATATATATAATGGATTGTACTATTATTATTCATTTTCCTTTTCCTCTTTTTTTTGAGTCCATATATTCCATGGACATAATATTTCCTTTATAGTAATGTACTTCCTCTGAAGCCTAAATAAAACACTGATAAAATGATATCATGTAGTTAGTGAAAAGAAGTAAGAAGTTTTTTCTCAAAAATCTTGGTTGACATGTTTAAATGATGAAGCCAAGGAAACACTACTTCCACATGCCTACAAAATGTGAAAAATGAAAATCCATTTGTTGGGCTAATTAAAGGTCACGTATTGAAAACATATCCATGACTAAGAATATTACATTCATTTGTATGACAAGGTAGCATCAACATATCAACAATGAAGAATATTGCATAACATGTAGCGTAAATAAAGAGGATAACACTCAACCACATGTCAAGCATGGTTAGTCACGATTGTAATTATTCAATGCATATGTGTGAAAGGGAGGTGGGAAACATGGTTACCTGAAAAATAAAATTAACTAATAAAAATATTGAAATGGATAAAATTTGATTGTACCCTAAACTTTGCTTCTCTAATAATGATGGTGTGCCCTGATTGTATAAAGACAACTTTCTATAATTAAAATTGTGTTTCAACTTGAGTACTTAGTAATATCTACTATGAAAAAACCCATGGAGAAAATGAAATACAAATCTTATCCATGACATAATAGAAGCTAAAATCACGAGGAATTCATTGCATCTTTGAAATCATGAAATTATGATCAATCATATTGTTTTAGGTTTATTTATATCATGAAATTAGGATCAATCATATTGTTTCAGGTTTATTTATAGTCTCTTATGTTTTGGATTAATTATGCACAAGTAGTTTAAGGAAATTTTTTGTTAGTTGTTGTTATCGAAATTTTATAGCTAAGGCACAAAATTAGATTCAAGATAAAATAGAATGGAAACTTGTGAAAAGAAAGGTCAGTGCATGATGGTGAATTTGGATATTTTACAAGCCAAAAATGTTATGATTATCCTTATAAGAGGTAGAGACAATTTGTTTGTTCAATATTATCTATTCACTGACAATGGTGAGGAGAATAATATTGCAATGAGTTTCAACAAAGTGATGGAAATGTGAGACCATTGATGGAAACAAACTTTCTCCTTAGAGTGTTGTGAGAGTATTGACCAAGTTAATGTTATATGTGAATTGCAAAAGCAATTTGTTAGGTTTGAATTGAAAAAGAAGTGGGGTGGAGTTAGATTATGAGGAAGTATATTTAGAGCATCCAAACTAGTGAGATGGGTAGAAATAACATGGAAGAATTTTATGGAATCCCCCACTACTATTAAGGATATTAGTAGTGGAGGTTCGCAGTTGCCACTTAGTTTTAACCTTGCAATTTTTCTTAAGCTTCTTACTCTATATTATTCAATTTCATGTCCTCCTAAAGGAAATCAAGCATAGATTGAATCTCATCTCCCTTCTTGTTCACGTCGTGTGCTTCCCGAGCTTCCGGACTATGCGCGGTTCTCCTGGCGCGGTCCCAGCACATCTAGTTATGAGTTCTTTTAGCCCCTTCACAGCCTTGCTGTCGCGCAACAACTTCATGCATGTTTCCGAGAATGTAGTGAGCATCGATGGGTCCACTTTTGGTTCCAGTCTATCTTTAATTCCTAAAGTGGAGGCATCCGTGAAGCTCCTCTTAGCTTCCATGAATGTCTCTTTAGTGCGCTCCCAATCAAATTCAGGTTCCTTCGTTAGAGCCTTGCGAACCCAGGTACTTTCTTTGGGTTGCTTGCCTTTGTCATCCCCTATCGTGATACCACTCTGGATCACGATATTTGCATTCGGGTCTTCCTCGCACGGCTCAAACCTCATCATTTATAGGTTTTGAGTAAGGGGAGGTTGGAGTGCTCCTTTACTACGCAACCTCGCTATCAGTGTGGGACAGTCCTCTATCTCGTGATCAAGCTGGGTACAATATAGGCATGATGGTCTCATTGTATTTGTACAATCCCGGGCATAATGCCCCAGTCCTCCGCAATTGTAACATATTAGTTGGCCGCGACCTCTTCCTGGTTCCATTCCTCCTTGGCCTCGTCCGCACTCCTAAAATCCAGCACGCGCCATTCCTGCATTTTGATCGAGGTGTCATGTTTTGGCCTAAACTCTGTAGGCAGGAGTCTAATCCATCATCAATTCGTAACTTCTATAGGTGCGCTCATCATGGCCTACTGACCTACAGAAATTACAGAACAACTATTGGGAATTCTGCGTATACTTCTGAAATAGATGGCAGTTATATGTAGTGTGCTTCCCTCCTATTTGACAAATCGCACACCACAATTCAGGCATCGTGCTTGTTCCTACTTGTGCCTCTGGTCTCAAAGGCATTGGTCCTCCTCCCGCTAGGTAATTCACGAAGATTAGACAATGGTCCTTGTCATGTCTTTGGCCTTTGCACTTTACGCACCATACTTCCTCGCGCGCTTCTGGTTGAGTTGTCCCATCTTGTTTCAAAATCTGCATCTCGAGGCACAAGTTCTTCAAATGCGTGTGAATTTGTTAGACTCCCAAATTTGGAACTTGTATCGGAGTCTCGTGCAATCTCATTTCGACCTCTAAAGCTTCAGCCTGAGTGGTTAACCTTTGTTGCAACAACATGTTACGTAGATGCGGTGTTAACAAGGCTACAAACCACTCGTGGTGTTGCTCATCTATTAAGATCATGTTCGCTTCATGAATTGTGCACTTCAGTCTTTGACCCAACTCTCACGGGGTTTCGCTTGGTAGCATTGTGATTTCCTTGAATCCAATGATCGACTGTGCCTCCGATTTCAGCCTGCTAAATTCTTTGTTTAGCGCAGTCTGGATATCTACTATCCCTACATTCGGATTGTCGTTGGAATGCTTAATGTACCAAGTCAGCACGTGATCCTGGAAAGCGCTGACCAACATTGCCTTATTTATATTATCATCCATGACGCCCTGTGCTTCCCATATTGCTTTTACCACGAACCAAAATTGGTCTGGATCTTCATTCCGTACTCCCTTGAACACTGGGAGCTTTATTGCGCTAGCCATACTGCTTCGCGGTGGTGGCGGAGGTTGTGTGGGCAAATTCATGGGTGAAGATGGTGAAACTGGTGGTGGTGTGGGTGAGGGTGGTATGCACAGAATTCTCTGCCTTATCAAATTGATTACACTTCTTGGTGAAACCTTTGCGAGCTCTTCTTTGCCCCCTTGCGGAGGTGATATCAAGGGGCTAGTTTTGAGATCTGTGTTATCTTCATTTCTGTAGATCCTCCCACTCCGCGTAGCCCCAAACAAAAATTTATTCACATAATCCATTTTTCACACAATGGCATTTTAATCCAGGTGTTCAAAGATTTAACGTACTTACCTCGTGGTCCCTTGAGGAAGCATCGTTTTGCCTCGCTATACCTGACTGAAGTATCTACCGCAAATTTGGTGATGAACCCTCCTATGATTTGATCCAGCCAGTGATCGACAGCGCCTATGATCTTATCTTCCAAGGCTTCTAGTCTACGCACCAACTCTAGAGTCCACACAATAGGTTTTTCGAGCCTACACCCTCCTTGACTGTTTACTAGGTTCACGATCCATTCGTACAAATCAAAGGGGAAGGATGCAAAGAAATTTTCGTGGATTTCCATATATAAGTAGCAATCTAACCACTTTTCCTTTGATAATTGCAGATTCTTATTTTCCTGCATTGCAAACTCGTGAATCTTTCTGTCCAACCACTCTTCAATTCCTTTCTTTGTCAGATTCTAGTGATATGACATCAGACGTCTCTACGCAGATCCCAGTCCCAGCAACGAAACCATTTGTTGGATTATTTGGGCCTTGTTACAGATCCATTTGGGCACATCAACCCCAACTTATAGATCGATACTATTAGGGCCCATCAACTCCTAATGTAGTTGTTACATGCCCTAAAGAAGTTAGTCATAAAAATGCCTCACTTCCCAAGAAGTTCTATCACTGAAAACATCCAGAAACTGCCTCTAAGAAGATTAGCGCAGGTAGGCCTTCATTAGGGTGCACTGCAATGCAAACCATACTCTGACATGGTGTTATGCAGCGCACTTGGTCCCTCTTTGGCCTGCGCTGGGCGAATTTGAGTGAACTTCCGTGAGGGCTTGAAGATTCCTTATCCATTGGATGCCTCTAGAAGTTTCTCAAAATTACCCACTCCTTTGAGTTCGCATTTGGATGAGGAAGGGAGTTAAGGAACATCAATCCTCTTATCCCTTCTTCCATGGAACTGATTTCTAAAAAAAGGAGGCATTCATTATCACCATTGACGGCATAACCTCATTCATTCACCTATAAAAAGACCACTCATCTAAGATATCAGGGGCTGGAAATTATTGAGTTGTAGGGAGATGTTGTTGATATGAGACTAGTGTTGATTGCAAGTATTGTAATGATGTCAAAGTGTCTTGCTTATTGTGAGGAGAGGATGGGATTGAACTGGAGGAATGATGCTGAATCAGGAAAATTGTGTTGTAATTCTTCCTTTTACTAATAAATTTCTCAAAGATTTTTCCATATGCTTGTACTATATTTTGATGCTTTCATATGCCTATCATGTACTTGATTCGATGCTATGTTTACTCAATAGATCATTATAATATGCTTTGATGGGTTCTTGTTTCTGTCTATGTGTACATACTTCTCAAGCGGCTTAAGTATGGGAGGGAGCAACATAATCGGTCAAGGGAGATAAGGAACAAGCGAAAGGTACAAGTAGGTTCTTTGTTCTCTTATTTTATCTATTGTTTATAGAAAAGGTAGAGAATGCTTTGTGCTGTTGTTTCTAGATTAAGCTACTAGTCTAGAGGGATTAGGCGTTTATCCAAGAACATTAAAACTTCCCAAAACAAATTGGCGACTCTGCTGGGGAGCCATTATCCATCTTAATAACTTATCAACCTCTTATGACATTTCTACATACTGTACTTGTGGTCGTTTATTGAATTTCAGTCTTCTTTCATTGAGAATTAAGTCGAAACTATGTCAAAATTGCCTTCAGAATCGCTTACTGTCACAGCGCAATTTAATGAAGGACACAGTGCGCTGCAGTGCACTTCTGCATAGGTCCAGTGCGATTAAGTGCATTGTCTCTAACTGTTGTCTGCGCTGATCCCTTGAGGGTCAGTTTCCCATCTAGGAACTTAAAGTTTTTTCCAAATTTCTCTTGTTTGAATGAGTTGCTAAATGTCAATGATGCTTTGTCTCTAAAAATAGTTTTTCATCTCCTTAATTTGGCCCTACTTAGAGTAGTATTGATAAATGTTTCTTATGTATTTACTTTATCATTTTCAATCTATAGTCGAAAGTTAGTTTTAATCGATTGATCTTTGGCGAAAGAAAGTGTCGTAAAATCATCTTTTCCTTTGAAAGTTGAATTGTCATCAAATCTTCATTCATGAAAGATCGATTGGTTGATATGTGCATTTGATTAGTATTTTTGTTGAAAGTGTCGTAATTCCTCATTTATTTGAAAATGAAAGTGTTGTAGAGTCTTCCTTTCCTTGAAAAGAAATTGTCGCAAAATCATCATTTTTATGAAAAGAGTTTGTTGTTCGTTTGTGCATTAGTTTTCCTTTTTGAATCATTCACATTAAGGGAAATTGAAAAGAAATACATGCATCTTGCATTGAAAAGAGTTTGTGTGTGCTAAATGGAATAGTGTAGGGAATTTGCATTTAGATTGTGCTCTTTGCTTTTTGATCAAAAGAAATATAATTGCTCTATCCCTAAGTAGCTAGGATTTTCATTGTTAAAACTGAATGGAAAGAATGCTTATCATGATAGTTGCATTCCTAGGAATTTCAGAATACATTACGTGGTGAACTTGAAAGAAAAATTCCTAAACAAGATCAACTTAAAATAAACATCAATTTACCTAATGGAGCATTGTCATTAACGAGAACATTTAGTGGTTCTAGGCTAGAGACGTGTTCTGGCATTGTTAAACCAAGAAGTTGTCACTAACTTGTCTGCAATACCTTCCGAGTGTGATATCTCATTCCATGTACGTGACTATATCATAGCTCTTTTACGTACCTTTGGGTATATAGGGCGGTGTTACAGTACGTAAAGTATATGGGAATGCTCTCACTGTGCAGTTTTGCATTAGACAATGCTTATACGAACTGGGCCTCCACGTACCTTCAGGTATATATGGGAGGAAAACACTAGGTTTCTATCCATCCTTAAGTAACCGAGTTGGCTACCTTGCAAATGTGACACACTGAACACAACATTCGGGGAGATTGCCTGCCCGTACTTCTTCGTTTGCCAAGAGGTATTCTACAGTTCACAGTTGCCTGGTAAGGCTTTTGCGTAGTTATCCCTTTTTGTTTATTTCTTTTTGATAACAAAATTAATCAACAATCATGGATGAACATCAACCCAAACCTTGTTGTTTGCGAAGAACAGTGAGCCAACCTCCTTTGCCTCCCAAAGCGACACCAATTTGGATAAAGCGGTCTCGTTTAACTGAGTCTAGTACATCAAGAACTCCTAGTTCTTCATCCGAGTTACCTGAAACATTTATTTCATTAGCTACAGAGACTCCAGTTACTCCGACTATTTCTGGTACATCCATTCCTAAAGAGGAAGTTTCACAATTACCTGAGGACATTAGCACTAATCCTAGTGAAACAATAACTGAGGTTGTCCAACAACAAGTTGATACTCAACTTAAACTTGTTCAACAAGAAAGTGCTTCTGAACTTGAATCAGTTCAACCCGAAGTTAGTCTAGAATCTATCTCAGTTCAAATAGAAGTTACATATGAACCTGAAGTGGTTCAAGAACCTCCCTTTGACACTGTTGTTCATTTACCTAAACATCTGGACTTTTAATTTCGACATTCAGAAGTTGTTATCCCTTAAACATTAGTAACTGTTGAAACTACACTTTCATCAGCACCAGAAATCTTTTACAGACCTGACGGTCAAGTTCTTCCACCCGATTTGATTGCCATAGAGGAGGAATTAGTAGAAGATTCCACACCTGAAACCTCGTTTCACTTTGGAACTGGGCTTTATCTTTACCCTACTACTCCTGATCACTTTGCTTCATCTGATCCTACTTCCTTTCAAGTACCCGTCGAATCTTTAAGACAAATTTTGGGCCAGTTAACTATGGCTAAACAACTATTAACATCCCAGACTGTATCATTTGATGTAGCTGCAGCAGAATCTTCTGTTGTAACTCCTTCAATGTTTTCTACCACACCTAAGTCACACCTGTATGGTGAATCACCCATCCCGATTTGTTACCAATCATTGTCAAGAACCCACTCAGGGGTTGCTTCTACACCATGGTCATCACCCATGTCCTCAATCAGAATTTTACCTGGTTCTTCTCTAATGGGAACTCAACAGTTTGATCCTGCACATCAGTATCAGGCTGGGAAATTTGGTCAACAAAGACCTGTGTATTCATTAAATACTAGATTTCCACCATATGGAGAGAAATATGATTATTCATCATATCCTCCTTATTCCGGAGGACAACCATATGGTAATTTCCCACAATATTCAAGTCAACCTGGAATTAGAGTTTGTTAGTGGCAACCAACAATGCCAACTCAACCAAGGCTTGTGTATCCAACACAACCAATGCAAATTGTGTCAACTATTCCTACTACACCTGTTGTTACTACTGTGCCACAGTCACAAGCTCAAACTGTTGTATCTCAACCAGTACAAAATGATCCTTCTCCCTTGCAACCACAAGTTTCAAGTCAAGAGGTTCAAGTTTCTCAAGTTTCTATACAACAACCACTTGTTTCTAGAGTTCAAAAACAACCTTAGGTTAGTATACCTTTATTTGGACTGACCCAGGCTTACACTGGTATAGTTGATTCACAACCTGGTCAGCCTTTCATTGTTGGGCAACAATAGTTGGTTCAACAACCGTGGCTGCCACAATTCTAACAACCCCAGTTCCAACCTCAGTTTGGACTTGGTTCACAAGTTCAACCTGGTTTTGGTAATCAAGCTTACCAAGGTCCTGGGAAACAAGGCTTTGCAGGTTATGGACAACCACAAATTCAGTCTGTTTATCAACAACCACCTTTAATACTAGTTTTGTTCAACAACCATACCAAGGTTACCAAATACAGATGCCCTATGTTGGTCTACAAAGACCTATTGCATAGGCAATTACATCATATCCTCGGTATGCTCAACCTGACTTGAATCGACAGTTTCCATTTGTAGCAACTTTATAATTACCAGATTTAAACAGGCTCACCAATGATCCAATCCCATATGCACCTTGGTGGCCGATAATTCTGCATAGTTACCATCTGATATTCCGAAGTTTAACAGAAATCCTGGAGAATACCCATCGAATCATGTTATGACCTTTCATTTATGGTGTTCATCTAACACTTTGAATGATGATTCGATCAGACTTTGTCTTTTCCAAAGAACACTTACTTGTCTAGCTGCTAAATGGTACATTGAATTACCAATAGCTTCTTTCGGTAACTTCACCACCTTAGCCACTACCTTTTTGACCCACTTCCAGTTACCTATCAGATACGAGACTGGAACGGAGCTCTTGACCAACTTTAAACAGACTACCTCTACCCATATATTAGATCATATTCATGAGTGGCAACGTCGTCATTGAATGTTTAAAACATATGCTCTCGATCATCTTTTAGCTTAGTGGTTCATAAAGTCCTTGTTGACATCAATCGCCGAGGATGTGGCAAAAGGTAGAGTTGTCATAGAAGAGCAAGTCATCGCTCGTGCCCAATACCTAGAATTGATTTACACACAATCCGACACACTCTATGATAAAATTCCCAATGCACATAGACTAGCTTTCACCATTCTACAACCTCCACAATCGAGTAAGGACTCTCATGCCGAGGATGGTGTGATTGGTTCTTCAAGCACACAGGCGGCAGGAAGACCATCTTGTCAAACTCTTTTTGTTTCCAATAAAAATGCATCAGAAAACACTTATGCTTTAGAGATTAATGTCGTGTCATCTGAAAAAGGCAAAAATCCAAAGCAACCAGGAGGTAAGAAAAAGGGGAAGAATACCAAAAAGAAACAAGACAATTCCTCTCCAGAGAAATCATTTGATTCCCCTGCTGCTGATCCAAAATGGATCCAAAACACTCTCTAAGTATTCAAACATTCAAAACTATCACAAAAGAAGAACCGGTTAAAAATTCATATTACACTATCGGGAGGCAAAAACATGGAGAAAACAGTGAAAACAGGCTTATCGGAGGCTTAAAACAACTTTGTATTAGAGTCGTCGGATCTCGCTGATCAACGCTTCAGATCTGATCGGTAAATCACAATCGATGGTGGCAGGTGGAGGAAATCATAGCACACCATATGGAACTTGCAATAGCAATCCGCGGAGTCAACAAGGACAGTCGATCAAGCGCACAGATCGACGGTCCAAGTTGCATCGTAGTATTGCAATCGACAAATACAAAGGAGCACTTACAACGGCACGGGGTATGAGAAATATGCGATTGCGATCAAACGCATTGCAATATCGCATCGACACATTACAATGGAGCGGGGCTGATATACATATGGATTGCGACAGCTGGACCCAATGGAGTTATAGATGATATTCTATATATTTTGAAATATGGAAAGCGACAATTTCCTTTGTATTTCGCATTTCTGCCAAATGAATGGATTACAAAGGAAATGCACCCGATGCGATTTAACCATACTTGAAAGGTTTCGTTAATGCAAATATATATTGTTTTAAGTCCGATATGAGCTAGCCCAGAAATTGGAAGAGTCTATCCTAGGAGGAAAATGGCAGAAGAAATTCCCTTGGAATTAGACTCTCAGTTCATGGACAGTTTCATGACCATGAGAGCCATGGTGGAAGAAATCTATTGAGAATTTAAGAAAGGTTGAGGTGAAAGTCCTTCAACCTCCAAACAAGAAAAAGGAACGGAGGAACCTCTTCTAGATGGACATCCAGAAGGCAAAGGGAAAGGAGAAAAGTCTCCTCCATCAACTCCTCCTTCTAGCCCTGAAAATAAAAAGAAGAAAACATCTTTGATTAAATTAGATGTAAAATTTGATTTGCCAATATATGATGGAGAATTAAATGCAGAAAAGCTAGATAACTGGGTTAGACAGATTGATGTGTATTGCAGGGTGTAGAACATCAATTCAGAAAGGAGTAAGATTCAGCTGGCTAGCCTGCGCCTTGGAGGAACTGCCCTAGTGTGGTGGGAAGGCTAGACCCAAGCTGATTTGAAGAAGCATGGTACCTGGAGTGAATTCGTTTCTGCCCTTAAAAAACAGTTCTATCCACTAGATTATATGCAACAAGTGATGATGAGTTGGCAAACTCTTCACCAATTAAAGGGGCAAAGTGTACAAAGCTATACCGAGGAATTTAGAAAAATAGCTTTAATTCTAGGCATTTCTCTAGACTCACCTAAAACTTTGCTGAAGTATATAGGTGGTCTGCATAGCTATTTGAGGCACACCATTCTCATGTTTAACCCTACTAGCATAGATGAGGTATCAATTCAGGCTACACATCTAGAGGCTAGAGGTAAGAATGTGAACCCAGAGATTGGGGGATCATCAAAACCCACTGCAAGCAAGAACAAGGAAAAGAAGAAGCAAAAATGGAAGGAGAGGAAGACAAACGTTGTACAGAAAGACAAACCTTCATGCACTCACTGCAATAAGGGTGGATATGATGATGAACACTGCTGGCCTTTGCATCTGGAGCTGAAACCCAAGAATTTTGATGGAAAGAAGAAGAAGACTATTGCTACTATTCAGAAAGATTTGGGGTCAGATTCAGGTGATGAAACAACAGTCACAGCTACAGGTATAAAAGGTAAAAATTCTGAAGCATCTCCTAGTAATTCTACACAATCTATTGATAACGAAGAAAATGAGAGGAAAAGGCATGAGCTTTTTCCTATTAGAGTTATTTCCAAGCATCAAAAGATTGATACTTTATTTGATAGTGGTTCACAAGTAAACTTGATTTCTGAAGTAATTGTAAAGAAGTTGGGACTACTAACCACACCTCACAAGAAGCCATATCCGTTAGGTTGGGTATGTGATAAAGCAAAGCTACAAGTGACTAGACAATGTAAACTTAGGATTGCATTTGGGTCAACATTTGTAGATGAGGTTGAGTTAGATATAGTTCCCTTGGATATATGTGGTATTGTTTTAGGAAGTCCTTACTTGTATGATAGAAAATCCATTTTCTATAGAGCTGAAAATAAGTATCAACTCACAAAAGATGGAATAGAATGTATTGTAAGAGCTCATCAACTCAAAAATAACTACACTCTCATTAACTCAGGGTAGATGAAAAGAATTGTAAATTTATGCAAGCAATTTTTACTAGTGGTTGTAAAGGAAAAGACCCCTGATAAAACCAATGCATTTGAAGGTTGTGATGCTAAATAGAAAGCTGATTTAGAAAAAGTTGTTTCAGAATATGATGTCCTATTTCAAGAACCTAAAGGTCTGCCACCCAAAAGGGAAATTGTACATGATATTCATTTGTTGCAAGATGCTCCATTTCCTAGCATCAAAATGTACAGGTTATCTACTTTAGAGAATGCAGAGATCAAGAAGCAAGTACAGGAGCTGCTCGAGAAAGGGTTCATAAGACTAGGCACATCACCATGTGGATCTCCAATTGTGTTGGCGAGAAAGAAAGATGGTTCGTGGAGGATGTGCATTGATTACAAAGTATGGAATAAAATAATGATCGAGAATCATTATCCTCTTCCTCGCATAGATGATCTATTAGATCAGTTGAAAGAATTTGTTTACTTTTCCAAGTTAGACTTGCATAGTGGCTACCATCAGGTTAGAGTGGAAGAACAAGATGCATGGAAAACTGTTTTCAAAACAAAGCAAGGGTTGTATGAATGGCTAGTTATGCCTTTTGGCTTAACTAATGCTCCTGCCACTTTCATGAGAGTTATGAATGACACACTTCAACCTTTTATTGATGATTTTGTAATTGTCTATTTAGATGACATTATTGTTTTCAGTAAAACATGGGAAGAACATTTGAAGCATGTAAATCATAGTTTATATGTTTTGAAAAGAGAAAATATCTATGTGAAATTATCAAAATGTGAATTCAGCAAAACATCTTTAAATTATTTGGGTCATATTGTAGGGGGTGGTGAATTGAAGATAGATCCCTCTAAGGTCGAAGTCATTGTGAACTGGCCTAAACCCAAATCTGCTACAAAAGTTAGAAGCTTCCTAGGAGTAGCACAATATTGGAGAAAGTTTATTGCTAACCTTTCCTTGATTGCAACTCCCTTACATGATTTGACAGGGTTGAACAAGTTGTTTTAGTGGGGAGGCAAATAGCAAAAAGCCTTCGACACCTTGAAAGAAAGAATTAGTACAACACTAGTACTAGCATTGCCAGATCTTCTTGAAACAGATGCCAGTGACAATGCCATGGGAGCAATGTTGATGCAACATGATTGTTATAGCTCCAAATCTCACTATTATGGTTTGTGATGCTGCACTCATGGCCTAGGGAAACCCCTCCTTCCAAACCTGGTCCAAAATCTAAAAAATAGTGTTTTATTCCCTGTACGTGACATTTCCCCGAGTTCAACGCGTGTATACGCGGGTTCATATATACCCAACCCGCGTATATGTATTAAAACACTAAAAAAATATAAAACTCCTTATTTTCAGGCAGAGATCGCGGGTTTTACCTGCTGATCACCTATTAGTGCCCGTGGCCTCAACTGTTCCCAACCAATTCCTGTAGGAATTTATAGGGTAAGTTCCTCAGACAGAACACCAAAAGGACACCGCTCAAAAACAGATCACAGATCAATACACCAGTATTTTGACGTGGTTAAAACCCTCAGAGAGGGAAACAGTCCACGGCCTGCGCCAACGTGGCTACTACAGGCAATTTATTAATAAAAGAATGAAAATTACATAAGCTTCTCTCATGCACGGTGAACCTACAAATGACCCTCCATGCGCTTTAAATAGAATTCATGGACCAATCGGGTGTCAAGCCACGGATCAAGTGTCGGTAATACCGAGGAGAGAATGAACCGTCGGATCACTACATATCGTGACCGTCGGATTGTAAGTTACAAAATGTACAACGGTAAAGAAACACACTTTACCTAACTCTATACCTAACTCTATACTAGACCAAGTTGAACTTAACTATTCCTATGTGTCGGAATATCCTAACATCCCCCCTTAAGAACAACTTGGGATAGGATTGAAGGATTTACAAATATGACACAATAGGAGAAGGAAGGAGGCACTAAGCCTATCCCCCCTTAGTGACAACTTCCTGAACTCCAAGCATATATCGAAGTTTAGTGAACTTCGCCTCTGTGAGAGCCTTTGTGAAGATGTCTGCAACCTGATCATCTGTTGAACAATATTGCACTTCAAGAACATGGTCATGAATGATTTTTCTGATGAAGTGCATGTGTAGTTCAATGTGTTTGCTGCGCTGATGTTGGACTGGATCTTTGCATAGATGAATGGCACTTTGATTATCACACCAAAGTGTGGATGGATGTTGCTGCTCAAAGCCAAATTCTGATAGGATCTGACGAAGCCACAAGGCTTCCTTACTAGCTTCCACGGCAACACGATACTCTGCTTCTGCTGACGAAAGAGAAATGGCAGCCTGTTTCTTACAAGCCCATGTAATAGGTCCTGAACCAAGAGTGAAGACATAACCGGCAGTAGACTTCCGATCATCAGGGTCACCAGCCCAATCAGAATAAGTGAAACCAACTAACAGAGGAGCTGCTTTGGCACTGTAATGAATCCCAAACTGTATTGTACCTCGAACATAACGAAGTATTCTTTTAGCTGCTTTCCAATGACTTTCACGGGGGTTTTGCATAAAACGAGCAACAAGGCCAACAGCAAAGGAAAGGTCAGGACGAGTATGGGTTAAATACAAGAGTTTTCCTACAAGTTGACGGTATAAGGTAGCATCAACTTCAGGAGAAGTACAAGAGACTGAAAGTTTGACTCCAGACTGAAAGGGAGAAGGGGTTGGCTTACATCTTCCATGTGAAAATGACGAAGAATATCACAAGCATACTTGGACTGGGAAAGGGAAATACCCTCCTTGGATTGC